>JASAND010027473.1:0-51693 GCA_030248195.1 Trissonchulus latispiculum | reverse complement strand
GAGTGTTTTGAAAATGTCAGTTTTTCACTCTTAATTTTGGCAAAACGAATAAGCGTAATAAGCGTAAGTAGATAAAATAGCCTAATCTTAAAGTTTAATCTGAGCTGAATCCAACCATATAAAATTTCCGTGGCTACGACTTATATTGTACCCGCAATAAATTTTTACTCAATTTCCCTATTTCAGCTGACTTTTGACAAGTTGTGATTTGCCGCATTGATTGACTTCAACCAGTGCACACTAGCCAAAAACCAGCTGAACTAAGTAAACTGTTTATAAACGCATTGCGGGCGCAATATGAGTCGTAGCCACGAAAATTTTATGCCATTGGATTCATTTAACTTGTCATTTAACATTCAACTTTAAGGTTGGGCTACTTTATCTACTTACGCTTATTACGCTTATTCGTTTTGCCAAAATTAAGGATCAAAAAGTGACATTTTTCAAAAAATTCTACTTTAAAATTTTCAAAAACCGCAAAGATCACATGAGAGCAGACACATATGTGATCCTGAAAATCCAATTGAAAATTTTTCCGTGGAAGGAGTCTCGAAAAATAGCCAGTCAAAGCTGGAAAAGCGGCAAACATCAAAGGATTTTGGAAATCGAGAAAATTTAATATATAACTGTCACAATTCTTGACGAAATTAGCTGATATTTGGGATAGAATATGTTAACTACCTTGGCTAATTTTCCACCAAACGGGTAGTTTCTGGCATCCACATATTTTTCAAAACCTAAGAAAACTACAGAATTCTTTGGATGATTTTTAATTTTTTCATGTTTTTTTCTACGAAACAATGTTCGTGCCATAAAATCGTGCTCAGAAAATATGTACAAGGACATTGCTGCGCAGCAAAAATATGCCGCTAAATCAGTGTAAACAAAACAATTTCGCTCCCTACAGCTTTTGCTCAGACTTTAGTTGTGTTAATGCGGTCGGTGGGCAGATGCTGTCTTAACTCAATTATATATAATATTGCTAAAACTAAGAAGCAGGTGCACGAAAGCGGCTGATATTTGTCACAAAAGTGAGCTATATATATATGTAGCAATTAACCAAAAATGTGTGATTTAATCCTTACATTGATTTGTGCACATTTCAGGAACGTTATTTAATGTTGCTGTTTCAGTCAAAACGCTAGCCTGAAGAATACTTCTAATTATAGGGCACGCAGGGGCACATGAAAACAGCTGATATTTTGCATGAAGGTAGACCATATAAGTACCTACTGTGACAGAAATAATTGTGTCCCGGTGCATTAAATTATGCGGTTTGCGGAAACGTCATACTGCTTTTACAAACAAAGTGTTACGTGAACAAAATGTTTGCAGCATTTCCTTGGGAGTAGGGGGCACACGAAGGCAGCTGATATTTATCACAAAAGTGAGCTATATATGTGGCAATTAACCAGAGAAAAATTGAGTTTCGGTGTTTTTGTTGGTGCACTTTCCAGGACCTTTCTTTGACATTTCAGTTTCATTCAAAACGGTGGGTGATTTAATATTTCGAATTACAGCGCACGCTGGCGGCGCATGAAATCAGCTCATATTTTGCACAAAAGTAGACCACATATGCGCCTACTATGGCAGAAAAAGTTGTGTCTCGGTCTCGCATATTCCGATGACTGTGGCAATTTTTTGTCACCGAGACACTCCTTCAAATAGCAACCGACTGGATTTGGATGTGTGCTGCAGCCGTTATGCGAAAGATATATAGACAAATGTTTGCACATTGATAAAAGGTACCTAGTGTACCAAATTGAGCCGGCCATTGTCTGGCTTAGGTTTGATTTGCCGGACGTGTAGCCGATTGTGTCATTAGGCTGATGAACGCAAATTGTGACGTCGGTTGCTCAACTTTGGAGAGCTGTATCTCGAGCATGCCTTGATCAAAAATTATTTCGCTTGCACTCCGAAGGTTCACACACAATAGGCTTTCATCTGGCAGACTTTGAGCAAAATCTATTTTTGGGTCATCGGCGACTTCCTCGAACCTACCAGAAATTGACTCATATATATATATATATATATATATATATATATACACAAAATCATCCGTTTACTACATAAGTGCCAATGAATTTGAATAATTTCAGGACGTTGTATAAATTTTAGAGTGCATATGAATTTGCGCAAGTTCATAATACGTCGTATGAATTTTAGCAAGTGCATATGAATTTGCTTAAACTCATAAAACGTCGTATGAATTTGATTAAGTGCATGGGACGTTTATGGATTTGCGCAAGTGCATACACGCCCCATGCACTTAACCAAGTGCATGAGATAATCATGCATTTGCGCAAGTACATTGTTTTTCAATCTTCATACGACAGCTATATCAGGTGGTCCAATTGGACTTGAACTAACACTATTTTCAAATAAAAATGTAGAATTCCCATGTCAAAGGGGGGTTTCATTAACAGTAGACACGCCCAATCTGCGCTACCTTTTGTCCACACATAAAGAGTGTTCACTTTGACAAACTGTAACTTTTGAAATATCAAAGTTTATGTAATGAAGCTTTATAGAAGTCGCAAGTACCTCTGCATCTACATTTCTTTAAAAATTGAATGTATTAGATAAAGCGCAGTCTCCTTTCTTTTGCTGTCACAGGGATGCTCTCTAAAGTGCGCCGGTCGTGTACTAATGTGCATCAATTGAAAATTCTTATAATTTGCATTGAAAACTAAACTTTGAGACGCTATATCCCCCATTTTCTACAATTTGATGGTACGAAAATTTTTAATAGGCTGTACAGAGTTAATAGGCTGTCTAGTTGGCTTGTACACAAACAATATATATCAAAATCAACCAATTTGCAATTTGCAATTTACGCCAAAATACTTGGAGATTTTGATGCAACCAGGGTCCTTGTGTAAAGGGTATAAGAAAAAGGGAACAAGAACCAAACATTAATGCCCACGAGTTATGCCTAAAAACTAGAAAATATTCGAAAAAGGGTGTTTTAAAACGAAATTAAATTTATATAATGAAGGGGAAACTAAAAACAGAGCCCACTCCTCACACAAATCTGCATATCCAGCGAGCCCAATGCTGACCATTGGTTGCAATTTTCGCGTTGAGCATATTTTAAAAAAATATTAAAATCGTCGTATGTACGTGTTCGTTTTGAACATACCCTAAAGTGGTAGCTTGACGAATTTGGAAAATGTAGGCACAAATCACGTTGCGCATACATTTGAAGTATTTCAACAAAAATGGGGCCAGAGCTATTTGATAGAGGAATCGAATTGTCTAAAACATGTCTGTATAAAGGTGCTGGAAAAATCAGAAAAACTTGAATATTCTTCCAAATTCCAGACAACCAAAACAAATTTCATTGTATCCGTTAAAAGAGGAAATTTTCAGCTATGAAATGTTCATCGTGCTAACAGGAAATGTATATGGTAAGCCATAACAACTTTGAGTTATAATGCCAGGGACGTGTTTCTACTACAATTCTACTGTGATGATATATATATTTTTTATTTATGTGCCATTGTTTTAGCCTAAGCTCAGCTTAATTCATTAGCTAATTAACCAGATCCCACATAGATTTTTGCGCCACACAGGGTAATATATGCTTGTATATATATATAAATATATATATATATATATATATATATATATATATATATATATATATATATATATATATATATATATATATATATATATATATATATATATATATAGTATATTTAGCATTCCAAATAACACGATCAAACCAGTTTACCAGTGTACGCTGTCGTATCTACTTCTGTGAGCTGGCAGCTTTAAACTTTACGATTCACTGAAGAATAATTCTTTCCTTCGTTTTTTAGGTTGGCTTCTCTATGAGTTGCTTGGCTCAACTCATTGTTTTGCTGTCCATGTATTTCTTTGACATGATAAGCAGAAATCTAGACTTCAGCGACATGTCCTGCTTGTGGTGGTGAATTGGACTGAAAGGCGAATTGGACTACACATTTGTGGACCCTTTGGTTACTTTCTGGCTCTGCTGTACCACAAACCGTCTCCAGCCAAAGACAGAAAGGATTTAAAAAAACCTAACATACTGCAAACTGGATGCATAATGTAAAGCCATATCTCGTTCGCTAATTAATTTATTAATTAATTAAGTTAACTAATTGTGAAGACAAGGCAGAAAATTAGTCTACCAGCCTGAGCTGTTTTAATCAAGGATCACACCTGTTGGTTCCATGGATTCTTTTTGTTGAAAAAGCTTGGCAATTTAGCATATTTAGAGGATTCTTCGCTGACTATCGGCTTTCACTCTTATAGCACAGGCCCTTGTCCACAGATTGGAGGTGCTTATGTTGCTGCTAGACATTTATATGTTGAAGTTTTGGCTTGCAGACTTATAATTTCAGAAACAATTCCATCATAGTCACAAATAGAACTAGTTAATTTGTATAAATGGAGAAATGGTTCTTTAAATTTGGCAGTAGAAACCCATACAATCGAAAGGTAAAGGTAGAGGTATGCAATTCTCCTGCCTTACGAAAATCAAGAAATTCAGTGCTTTTACCACCCAATAGTTAAGTAATATTTCCCACTTCAGATGATGCAGCTAACCGTAGAGTGGTAGACAATACTTAAGCAAGCTGCCAATGTAAACCTTAGTTGTGTGTTCAATCATTTCTTAAGGTGGTGGTGGTATCATTTTGGGCAATGCCTTTCTGGTGATTCTTTAAAACGCTATAACTTTCGCAACTTTGGGAGTTGGAAAGTCTCCCCCATCAGTCATAGTTAGTATGACTGTCGCTTCGTCGATTGAATGATGCCCCACAATGGGAAGCTTGAGCAGACACCTTCATGGCCTTTCGGCTCCGTAGTAAGACATCCCTGCTCATACGCAAGGTAGAGGAGCACAGCATCTTTCGACACTCCAAGCGCAGATGGGAGACAGAGACAAACCCGGAAAGTTGTGTGATCCATTTTGAGTACATGGCTCGTTTACACCCAGCACTCCCTCGCAGGAGGTAGGCGGACCACATTGCAGAAGTGCTGGTATATCCCAAGGGGGGTACCTTCCACCGGGGACTCCACGCCCTACTCTTGACGATAAATGGATTAAGGGTTCTTTAGCGTGTACTACCCCCAGCAAGGCAGCACACGGGCCCACCAATTTAACGCCTCATCCGACCGGCGGAGCTGTTAAATACTCGCTACGCGAAGTGTATTTCACTAATCTTTTGAATGATTTCTTTATCACTAATGTGTAGAAACCTCGGTTTTGATCCTTTTGTTAATTAGCCAAATCAGTCAATTAGTCAGTTGATGTCGATCTTCCGTACTGTGTAGTTGTGCCTGTGGGCTTTACATTTGCTTTTACGTCTATAATTGGTATTTCATATGCTTTAATTGTTGCCATTTGTACATTAAATTCGTAAGTTACTACAATAAACCACGATGCCTTTTACAGTCTATTAGGGAAGGATTAGATACCTAGGTAGGGCTTTATTTTCTCGATTTGAGTTGCACCCTAGGCTTGCCTGCAATTGATTCGCCTCTCTAATTGCCGGCAAATGCCGGACAGTTTGCCGGTAGTTAATAGAGCGGTGCCCTATGTCTCTTGCTCAAGGAAACAATGTAACGTCATTATGGCTAAGGTGGGAATCGAACCTCGGACCTTTCGATCCTAAGTTCAACGCCTTAGCCATTCAGCCACACAGTCACTAATCTGTACATCCACATGAGCTGACGAAACTAGCGAAATTAGCAAAAAATAGCAAAAATTTTCGGGCATACTGATATCTGACAGGTTGAATATGGGTCAAAAATTTTTGAACATTGATTTTCTCAAAACTGTAGCATGACGCGGCTCAAGGCTCAATGCATGTTTGATGGATGCACTGACTTAACTTGGAGGACTGCCCAGTATAGATTTAACTAATTTTATCTTGCACAGACAGCATTTTAAACCAAATTGTTCTGCGAGAAAATTGCTCTTCGATCCATTAGCTATCGATTGACACCCAATTTGTCTACATTTGGAAAAATTTAAAAATTGGCATTTTTCACCAATAAAGATCAAAGGTGACGCCACAGCAGTTATGTTCAATCTTGGCGCATTTGTTTTGGCCAGTTATGTGACAGACATGGATATATTAATCTGCCAAATTGTGTGATTTTTTACCACATAATGAGTGAGAAATTATCAAAAGAATGTGAAAATTATGAAAAATGCACCAAAATTTGCTTTTTTTGCGACAAGCTTTTGAGCTTACTATAGTTGATAGAAACCTGCGAATACTTCAGAAGACGTGTTTTTATGCGAAGAGTGCAGCTAATCTATAGTCCGTTTCTGTAACTTTTGCCAATCGTTCAGTACATGCAAAAGAGTACTGTAGGTCCTTTTCTCATGGTCCAAAAACCCCCTATTGCCAAAGTTCTGATTTTAAAAATTCACCAAAAATCCGTCACTCAACAGAATTGGACCAAACCACATAGCTGCACTCTCCAATATGTTCTTAACATGCATGCAAAGTTGTAGCGCTGTATCTGTCATATAAAACTATACTATAAAAATATATATAAACTATAAAAATATAATATAAAAACTATAAAACTAAAACTATAAAATAATAAATAAAGACACCGAGTTAAAATCGGGAGAGTTAAAATTAACTCCCTGAGTGCGCGAATATGCGTTAAAAGAGTCAATTTTGCCATTGCTCATTGCCATTTCCTCTCCTTTGTCATAATGCACGCGTGATGCAGTGATTAATAGGAAACTGCTTCTGTCTTGTGTTGAATGAAGTTCAGTGGTTTAAAGACTCCTTTTGAATTAGTGTAATGTTTGATTTACATGCTACCAGAGATGGAACCAGGTCACCGGGTCACCGGGTCAGTTCGGGTCACTATGTGGACCGGGTCACCGGGTCAGGAGCTCTGACCCGGTCTTGACCCGGTATTTTTGATTGGTGGCATTTTTTGCTGTTATAGGATATTTTTCAAGGTTTTACCAATTTTAGCCAACTGAAAAGAAAACTTCAACAATTACTCAAAAACTAGCAATAGAAATATTTTTAACTTAGTCGTGATTTTTTAATTGTTTGTCGCTGTAGTAGTGTCCTCATAATATTTGTAATGTCCTGTCAAGCTTAGATCTAGGTTTGAAACTTATGATGTTTGCTTTGACTCTTAACTAGAAAGAAAATGAAAACTATTACAAAAGGCCCTGAGAGTCTGAAATCTTTATTTCAAAATCTAAACTTCTCCAGGCTCCATCTACGGTAAGTGATTTATCGCCGCTGCTATCATTTTTGGAGGGAGAGGGGTCAGACTGTGGGTTTCAAATCTAGGTAAGAAGGAAAATCTCAGCAAAACAAGGTTTACAGATTCTGAGTTCTACTTTGCATCTTTTGCAATTGTTATGGCTTACTACATATCTTCAGGAACCAATTGTGATTGATTTTATTTCACATTCTCTGAATCCTAGCCATACGAAAAAATATTTCCAAAGAATTTCCGCTGAGTAGGGAACTGTGTCAAAAATAGATGCGAAAACTTTTGTATATACGATCCCCTTATACGATTGAAAATCGTATATACCATCCAACTAAATCGTATTTTCTTGGCCTGGAAATTGTCTAAAAATTGTATAAGTTTTTCTCACTGTGACTTTTGAAGCTTGACTTCGTATTTCATAAAAAGCTGCTGTCTGCTACATTTCATAATAGATACAAAGCAAGCTAGTATTAGCCGTTTGAATGAATGAGGCGTTTTGGGCATTGCAGTTGAGACATATAAACACTGCTACATCCACTTTTTGTGTTAGCATTAAGCAAACCCCAAACACCTGTACGCTAACATTTGCCACACTAGACAAATGGTCACGGTATAAAAGTCGTATAAGTTTTGTATAATGTCCAGTCAAAATCGTATAAATGAATTGAAAAATTCGTATATACAATAGGGTACAAATCGTGTAAATTATTTCATATAATGCGAAATAATTTTGACACGGTTCCTAGAGATGAGCACGGGCCGGACTTTTTCGGCCCGGCCCGGCCCGGCCCGCTCCAAAAGTTTGCTCGGCCCGGCCCGGCCCGGCCCGCTCGTAAAATTTTTCGGCCCGGCCCGGCCCGGCCCGTTCCAAAATTTGGCCCGGCCCGGCCCGCCAAAAGAAAAATTCCAAAATTTTGCTAACAATATTATTTCAAAGGCTTCAATGCAAGATGGAGAGGCTAAATTATGCTACGAAATGTTAAATTTTGCAATAAAATAACAGAATCAGTAAAGGTGTAGCTAATTTTAGTGATTTTACAACATTTTCTAAAGCTGATCCGGCCCGTTTCGGCCCGCTCCGGCCCGCAGTTAAAAAATTTCTCGGCCCGGCCCGGCCCGGCCCGCTAACCAATGGCGGGCGGCGGGGGCCGGGCCGGGCCGGGCCGACGGGCCGAAATGCTCATCTCTACGGCGCTGAGTGAAACTTCAATCATACAACTAAAGGAAATATTTCACTAAAATATATAATGTTAAAACAGAAAAGTGCTAATGTTGAACCCTATGATTGGAATTAGATGATATTATGACGTTGGCAAAGTATTTTGTTCCAATTTGTTCGATTCAAAAAGCTGTGTAGTTTACTTCACATTATTGAGTGCAAAATCGTGCAAATCGTTTTCATTTATTCCGGCTTACTTACAATATTCACTTTCCAATGCTACTACTTTAATGAAAGCAAAACTTTTGCCCAAATTGATATTTCAGTCGTCAAAAATGTCCAAAATGGTAAAAACACTCACCGCACCCCAATAAAGTATTCTTAATTTTTTGCAAGCTTAAACCTGAATTTTCAAAAATACCGGGTCACCGGGTCAGTAAATAGTGACCCGGTTTCATCTCTGCATGCTACCATGATACTACTAGTTAAAGACTATTTGTTTTATTTCATTTTTGTAGAGATCATAGTGTTTTAAGCATCTATGATCATATGCTTGTTTTACTATCAGCAAGAGTACATAATTATAAGAGTATGCCACTAGGCAAGCTCTATGTTATCAGAGCAGAAACTATGCTCTGCACGCTAACGGCCCGCCCCCCCGCAAATCAGACCCAGCGCCCCCCCCCCGCAAATCAGTACCTAGTCGAAACGGGGGTACGCTCACTCGCTCTATGTTTGTGTGCTTAAGCTCGAAAACAGAAGCAGTGCGTGCGCGAATTTTGTGCCTGCTTAGCTATAGAACACAAACATAGTGTGTACTCAAACACTAGAACACAAACACATATACTCAAAATTGTTTGGAGTGATGGGTCTGATTTGCGGGGGGGGGTGGGCCGTTAGCGAGCAGAGCATAGTATTTGCTCTGATAACATAGAGTGTGCTTAGTGGCACACTCTTATATTATGTACTCTTGCTGTCAGCAAGGGTCAAGGGACAATCCAGAGGGCGCACAAACTACTGTAAGACCACTGCAGCAATTTGATTGGACAAATTTTTCACGCCAAAGTTGAAACTTGAAGTAGCTAGCCTTTAGTAAATGATCGACTATACAGAATTAAGGTGGGACTACGAGTGGTACTGATACTGAAAAAGTTCATTAGTCTTTAGTCACATAATATTACTCAGCAATGCTCAATATAACAAGTTGCTGCCCCTGCGATATGTGCAATACACGGTGTCATTATAGCCTTCTTCAAACATTATAGTGCTTTATATTTCGACAGAAGTCCATTTCGAACTTCTATCGAGATTCAAATCCATGATAAATTTAACAAACAGATTCACAACAAAACTGGACGTAATTGAGACCCAAAACAGAAAGAAACTATCATGAAGACGTGAAGCCTAAAAAGCTAACAGGATGTGAGCACCAACCAATCATGCAGCACCTCTGTGAAGTAGCGCTATCCAATCAAGCTCAGAATTAGGGGGGTTGTACCAAATAAGGGACACCAAACCAAACTGACAGAATTTTTAAATGTTTTGTTTTTGGAAGAGAAACGTCGTTTACTCAACATCTATGGGGAACCACAACGTAATCTTTATATCAGCGGAAAGCTCAATTTCAGCTGCACAAGAAAATCAATCATTTCTGCTGCACAATCTTGTTTGCTTCAAATTTGAACACTTTAAAAATCACATTTTTAAAGATTAGCAAAGCTCTTCTAAGCACTAAATAGGGGACACTATGTGCCCAATTACGGACAGTGGACACCAAACAAGGGACAGCTTGTTTTATACTAAATAAGGGACACTTTCATATAATTGACAGCTGAATTATTTGTTTCTGACATTCATAATAAGGGAAAATACGAAAACTTGTTAATTATATGTCCGTGTGACACTCTGTAAACACATTGCTGCCAGAATTTGCGTTTTCTTTAATGTTTTAATTTTATCAATTATATGACAATTATATATGAAATACAGTCATCATGGTTAGATATATTAGAGTTAGATCATAGAATATGTCAGAACAAACTAATAGCTTCTTTCATACAAAAATAAAAGCCATATTAGCCATTGGTGGGAGTCGATCCAACGACTTTGCGGCCTCCAAATTTGTTCCTTATTTAAGCTCCAGTTGCTGTCCTAATTTGGCACCAGCTGTCCCTTATTTGGGACATTTTTGAAAATTTAACAGAAATTAATTAAAAATTTAGATAATTATTATTATATAAGTTATTATAATTATTATTATATTATTATCATTATTATTATAAAAGATTTATGCCAAAAATTGCAGACTATCTGAGCATTCTAAGAATATATGTTTCAGAAAAAATTAAAACAATTAATGTGCACCTGGAAATGCACATGCAAAAATGTGAAGTTCACTTCGAACTTCTATCGAGATTCGAATCCATGATAAATTTAACAAATAGATTCACAACAAAACTGGACGTAATTGAGACCCAAAACAGAAAGAAACAATCATAAAGACGTGAAGCCTAAAAAGCTAACAGGATGTGAGCACCAACCAATCATGCAGCACCTCTGTGAAGTAGCGCTATCCAATCAAGCTCAGAATTAGGGGGGTTGTACCAAATAAGGGACACCAAACCAAACTGACAGAATTTTTAAATGTTTTGTTTTTGGAAGAGAAACGTCGTTTACTCAACATCTATGGGGAACCACAACGTAATCTTTATATCAGCGGAAAGCTCAATTTCAGCTGCACAAGAAAATCAATCATTTCTGCTGCACAATCTTGTTTGCTTCAAATTTGAACACTTTAAAAATCACATTTTTAAAGATTAGCAAAGCTCTTCTAAGCACTAAATAGGGGACACTATGTGCCCAATTACGGACAGTGGACACCAAACAAGGGACAGCTTGTTTTATACTAAATAAGGGACACTTTCATATAATTGACAGCTGAATTATTTGTTTCTGACATTCATAATAAGGGAAAATACGAAAACTTGTTAATTATATGTCCGTGTGACACTCTGTAAACACATTGCTGCCAGAATTTGCGTTTTCTTTAATGTTTTAATTTTATCAATTATATGACAATTATATATGAAATACAGTCATCATGGTTAGATATATTAGAGTTAGATCATAGAATATGTCAGAACAAACTAATAGCTTCTTTCATACAAAAATAAAAGCCATATTAGCCATTGGTGGGAGTCGATCCAACGACTTTGCGGCCTCCAAATTTGTTCCTTATTTAAGCTCCAGTTGCTGTCCTAATTTGGCACCAGCTGTCCCTTATTTGGGACATTTTTGAAAATTTAACAGAAATTAATTAAAAATTTAGATAATTATTATTATATAAGTTATTATAATTATTATTATATTATTATCATTATTATTATAAAAGATTTATGCCAAAAATTGCAGACTATCTGAGCATTCTAAGAATATATGTTTCAGAAAAAATTAAAACAATTAATGTGCACCTGGAAATGCACATGCAAAAATGTGAAGTTCACTTCGAACTTCTATCGAGATTCGAATCCATGATAAATTTAACAAATAGATTCACAACAAAACTGGACGTAATTGAGACCCAAAACAGAAAGAAACAATCATAAAGACGTGAAGCCTAAAAAGCTAACAGGATGTGAGCACCAACCAATCATGCAGCACCTCTGTGAAGTAGCGCTATCCAATCAAGCTTAGAATTATAGTGTAGTAGCCAATCAAAGCTAGCCAAACTCAAAGCCATAAAAGGAACAACTTTGAGCATCTTATAGTGTGTTTCATAGGATCAATTTCGTAAATTTTTTCAACACATTTTTGGCAATTATTACAAAACACTTATTTTGCAAATGCTATTTAAGTTGTTTCCGGTTAATTTGTTCTGAACTGGAAAAATAAAATGACGATGATGATGCTGAAAAATAGAAAAAACGAAATGATGGAAAAACTAAATGAGCAAAAAATGAAAAACAAAATTTGATAAAACTTGGCGAAAAAAGTTCGAAACAGCTAATCCCCAAGAGCGACAAAAAGCGTCAAAAATACTTGGTCGTTGATTCTTTGCTGGTTCTCAATAGCTCGCCAGGTGCCCGAGAACTCCTTTTCGTGACATTCAATGTGAGTCTATACTTGAAAAATTTCTGCATGGAGTTTGGTTCAATGAGAGCATCTACGATTGGGTAGAATGAGGGAAGCCATTTGTGTAACATATACATTGGATTAGCTTTGCTGTAACCCTGACGATTTGCGAGCAGTGGCAGCCTAAACTTCAAGATCCGTCGACAATTGCGAACATTTTGGTCACCGAATCGAAAAATTTAGGTATGGTGCGACTCCGGAAACTTTAATGTGGACATACACCTGATAGGTTTACAAAATTGTGCCAAATTGAAGTAAAGCATTATATTTATAATATTTCAAAAGTATCTGTGCAAAATTTAGGCACCGTACCTTGTACACGGCTGTCAGGGCGAAACGAAGTTTTTCCGTCCTTTTCAGCATCGAACTTAGCCCTAGCACCCCCTAAGAGTTGACTCTCGTTTTTAGCTTCACTGACATCAGGGTCCAAAACAAATATTGGAAAACGGACATAGCGACATTAGGTTCCAAAGCAAAGCAAAGCATTGCTTCCGATTCTGTTGGAGAAAACAGTTCTAGTTCCAGGCAGTGTCTGAAACTTTAGACTCGGTTCTAACTTTACCCTTATCTGTTAAAGTTTACTGTAGATGCTATTTTGAGTGCAGTTTCATAGCTGTTCTATATATAAATAAAAGCAACCTCTGCCAATGTGGCTTATATATTGGCGCTATCATCATAAAACGGCGAAAAAAGTTGCAATTTGTTACTATCTAAACCATTTAACTTACTTTCAGTCTAAAGAAATTTACCACTATAAACAATACTTAATGAATACAGATCAGCAATTTCCAATCGGAGTACTAATGCCAAAATTCAAAAGATTGATATTAACCTGCAATATTAGGTAACAGTTATCTAACTTTCTAAATTTTCAATCAATCCCGAAATAATGGCTAACAGATACCATTTATATCTGATAACTCTTATCTATTTTTCTTAAATGACAACAATTGAAGCATTAGAGAACGTCTAGAAAATTTTTTTCACAGACAAGGGACTAGTCCCATATTGTTAAAAATGACTTATTCCGTAGTTTTAGCACGTTTCATAAAGAATTGAAGTCGTGATAATGAAAAAAACCTGAAAGGAAACCAGCACCTTAAGAAATGTACTTGTAGACGGACATACCACACACATAAAGCTCCCGCTACGTCATTTCAGATTTCAAAATCTCTGTGAATTTTGGCTACAGGATTTCTGTAAATGAAATTTTGGCTAATTCGACTTTAAAGCATTGCGTACGTTGCCAATTTAGTGCAAATATAGTAAAGGTTCTGGTAGATTATGCTAATTTCTCCAAAACTGATACTTTACCACCGTGACTGTTCTTAAATATATTTATATAATTAAAATTACTGTAATTTTATTATTTTATTATAATTTTATTATTATAATTGTAATTTTTTATTTCGCTATCAAACTTAATTTTGCTAATATTAGATGCCTGCTTTTGACTTCTGTAGCACTTTTGCATAACAACTTTAGTTTTGGCCCAAACAACAGATTGACAAACTCGCAAACGGTATAACAAACTGTACAAACAATCAAACAGACAAAAATAATGAAATGTTCAACAAAACCACAAACGGTTGTATCGTGTGTTGGCCTCACACGAGCAATCTTACAAAAAATGTCGATATGGGGGTCGAAAACAGTAAACATTGTTGACCTTGGACCAGATTGAGTACTAATGCATATTGCCAAATTATTAGGGCTAATTCATGGCACTTACAAGTCTAAACTTCAGAGAAATCATTTCCTCTGAGATTCGAGTTCTTTAGTAAAATTTGAGACAGTGTAAAAGCACGTCAGTTGACCCTCAACTTTCAAAAGCCATTTGCTCGGGTGTGTAGATAATCTCATCGCCTACAAGGCTAATGTAGAGTTTATGACATTGATAACTCAAGGGAAGAATACAAATTAACTAGGACTTTAGGTTTGCGAGTATGTTCTAGCCTGATTCTGCTCTTCCGCTTATTCTATCCGACTGAAACAGAGAACGACAGTCCAAATTCAAGGTGTCGGTCGCGAGTTTACATTAAATGAAATACAAAATGGCCAAATCGAAATACAAGACTTTACAAAATCAAAGCATTTTGTTGAACAGAAATACATAAGGGAGTCAAGCATCAATAAATTTACAAGACTAAGATGCAGGTGACCCCAAATTAAACAGAGCGTGAATGCTAGCCTAGAGCTTGCCAAGACTCAACTCACTTCAACGTTCCCCAAACTAAGACAGAATAGGTGCGCACCCAATTATTGAGAAGAGAACTACTAGCTGTGTCCGGCCTTGTACATTCCACGAGAGTGCATGTTAGTTTGAACGTTTGTCAAGTTAGCACTCACTTTTGAACAATTTCAAATAAAAATCAAGGAGATATTCCACACTAACTATCGTACTCTTACAAAAAGACAAGGCTTGTTTAAATTATTTGAAGTGCCTGAACTGACAACGCTTTTCGTTTTGATTGAGGCTGTAGAACAGCACACAATTTGTTTAACGTTGTTATTCTTGCGAATAAGACCCATAGAAATTATAACATCTTTAACTTGCTGATCTCGAGTTAATTGAATCCAGACTACTATCATAGACTTGAGCGGCCACATTGCAGTTATCAACTGTCCCATAATGATAACTGTAAACCGAGGAAACTTCAAAGTAGTTGCTACCACCATTGCCAAATTTGGAACTACCACCATGGATAAAATCGTAGACACTAGTCCCAAAACAGTAGTAGTTAGACTTTGCTGTTTTCTCAGAAGCTGCCTTCTGTTATCCGCAGCAGTGCCCGCATCCGACTGGCTGGCACGGAATTTCATTACCAACACCAAAATCAAATAGAAAATAAACAGCAGCAAGCCGCACAATATGAGATTGGCACAATAAAATTTTACGATGTTCGGATGCGAAAATGCTGCGCTTGAACAGCCTGGCATCTTTTCATATGGTGAAAATCCGATGAAAAATATACCAATCAGTAATAAGGAATAGATAGCGTTCAGAAGAACGCAACTGTTAACGATACGAAACTTCATTTTTGACGAATGATACCAAACTGGAAATGAAACGGCTAAAACTCGATCCATAGCCATGATTGTTGCACACCACTGGATAGAAAGGTTATCTACAAAAATGATAACAGGAAACTATTGAAGATGATAAAATATAACAGGAAAGTAGGTATATGTTTGAGCAAGATTTATGTGTGCCTCCTGGTCAAATTGCCGTAGCTGCAGAACTGCAAATTAACTTTTTATTTCTTAAACGTATTCCAATATATGGCCTTAATATTCTGTATCCATGTCTGCTGAATGAATGGAATGGCAGCATACAGCATTCGAATGCATTTGAACACTGTAACTATAAATGATTGGAGGTTTGTTTTCTTCGAATCTAAAGCTTAACTACGTAGATAACGAGAAACTTGTGATGATATTTGAGTTTGTAGTTTGTAGTAAAGTTCATTTGCATGTTCACATGAGTATATTATAATTAAAGTTACTAAAGTCAGTATAAGATGTATGACATGACATGACATGACATGACTGAGTATGACATGTAAAAACAGTTGACCAAGTGGGCATGAACTGAAAACGTCTGCTACTGCGGACCACAATTAAAGGGATAAGAACTGATAAACTGATAGTTGACAAACTAATATTTAGCTTTACTTTACTTTACTTTTAATTAACTTTTAAATGTAAGACTTAACAAATGCAATTCAGGACAAACATACCAGTCGCTGGAATTACATTGATCATTGTACACTTCAATTTTGTGTAAGAAAAATGGTAGCCAAGTGACCACAGAACTCTGACTATCGAATGCGGGACCAGCGCAACACAAAGAAGCATATCTAACATAGTAGCCACCAGAAAGTATAAAGGTCTCTGATTAAAGCCAATCTTTCTAAGTGCAATAAATAATACCAAGTTAAACGTAAATCCAATGACTGAAGTACATGCTGTAATTGTCGGCAAGATCGCTGTAACCTTCGAAATTTGAACGGTCGAATTCATTTCCTTGAAAAAGTAAACTGATACAGTTAATGTTGATTTTCCATTAGAAGCTTCCTTTTTGAAATTGTAAAGATTTCTCATTAGAGTTGTGTTACTAGTGAATGATACTCCATTTCAAAATCTGAAATTGACTTACGCATCTTCTAGACATTTGTTCTATCCTTGGTTCTTTGTCTTCTAAGTTTTAATCAGATTGAGAGCTTGCTATTGATATGAGTAAGCCGCTATATTAATAGAGAAGTAATTAAATAGCATGACAATATTAGCAACAGACCTAGGAAACCCTTTGTTTTGCACATTCTATACGATACAGTCTAACAGAAGCACAATACTCACTCCAGTTGTTTGTAATAGAGGACAAACATTTCTGGAACATCAGGTAGACTATCTAAGCGACAACTTGTAGTGTACGTGTGGTATACGCTGTATAGAGTAATTTGCCAAGATTCAAGGCATCGAAAAACAGACAGAGTATCCGATTATGGGTTATAACCTCGATTTTTTTTAAATTTTAAGAATTTCATAGTGAAGAAAGTTTGAAATATTGTAACGCAAGAGGCTGACACGCGGCAACCTTTCCGTTATTTACAGGTATTAAGTAAACCAATATCTGGCTTGCTCTTTAAGCATCCGACAACATGTCATGTAACCTATAGGCTAGGCATGGGATTGGGTGGGGAAATCCCTTTTGGATCTTCATGTCTCGGACAACCCAGCTAGAGTGCGCTTCTATTGGGAGGAGTTATAGGTAAAACTTCTGCACCTTCAGTGTTAGGTTTTTCCCCGTTGTGTACAGTCGTTTCTGTCCCTATTCTCTCTTTATCTCCATTGTGTATGTTACTCCACCGGGAGCTTCTCCAGTGTATACTGGTATGTTAGGGCGTTACTGTTTAGCTTTGGTGTGTACGTGTAGTTTATTACTGTATAATTATTTGTGTTTGTAGGGCTTCGCCCTACCTAAATTATGCTAGTATTTTCTATGATTCTATATCTGCTATTTTTTCATAACTCACGCTGTTACTTTAATAAATATCTCCGCTAAGTGTGACTATTTTCGTAGGTCATACTGAGCTGCTAAGTTAGTTTAGTTATTATTCTGAGGTGAGTGGATGTCACCCCATCACTAGGTTCAAATGTTTGGGCTAGGCTTCCGCGGCCGGGTCCTGCGCGGCTGGTTCGTTATTCACTTGTGCCACCATCTCCTCGCAGAAGTTGATATCTCGGGGTAGCGGTAATTTTGTATTAGGATAGTTTCACAGTAGTACCGCTACATTAGGCTGCAAGGAGCTCAGGATATCAAATTTGTCCTGAATCCATCCGCTAAGATTTTCAAATTTTTATTTCGGTAAATTTTTGTTAATGTTTCTGTGCGGATTTAACCCTTGGTGAATCTTTCTTTTGCCGTTCAATCAATTTTGTCCATTTTCTACGTGCCTATTCTCCCACCTAGGGTCAAAATTTTTAAATTTTTTGCTTTAGGTGTTTGTTTCCTTTTATGCGGTATTTTAGGTATTTTTGTGTTAGGATAGTTTCACACTAAAGTCTGACCAAAAAAATTTTCTAACCGAACTATGAGCGACAGTCCTGATTTAACATTTGAAGATGGTCTATATAGAGTATATATTTTCAGAATCCTCAGGAGGATTAGGAGGCTTCTCAAAATTGTTTGCGCATTATGCGCTTTGTTAATGCGCTTTATATGTGAAGGCAAAATGCGCTTTAGCTTGTCTCCCCATAAGACTTATGCGCTTTATTGTTATAAAAAGCTGGCTCCAATACATTGCCTTACAAAAACGAAAGTTAGTTTGCAACAAAAATCAGCTGTCCACTTTTAATAGTTTTTACTGAAAAGCTACTTGGTTAGGCACACACGAAAATGTCTGCAAAGATTGCTGTTGTTGTGTACTTGCGTAAAGATTTGGCTGACAGTAAAGTCTGGACAGATAAAGTGTCATCCAACGATTTTGTTAACAGTGACGATTGTGTTGAAGGAAGACATGCTTTACTGTTTTTCCAGTCTAAACAATACACAGTCCATGTTTACGCTGTCTTTGCGGTGACAGATCAGGGAAAAGCGGAAGCTCTAACCAATCAACTCATCGAAAAATTTCGCAATGTTTCGCCAGAATATTTGCAGGTAATTAATTTGATAAAATGTATAAAATGAATTTAACATAGCCAAATTCAATGTTTAATATGAAATTGCTTTCTATGTTGAAACAGTACTCCAATGCATCATCATATTATGGCGTTTGGCATCAGCATCCGAGAAAAGGGCGTAGCGACATCCTTTCTGGCAGCTTCTCAGTTGTTTTTTGTTTCTTCTGACTTACAATGTAATGTTTCCAAAAATGTTCTGTAATGCTGACACTTTCTGACTGGATCAGGCTTCGGAGCTGGTATCCCGACATGGCACCATAAATCCATGTGCTTGAATTTTCTGCTTTTGGCAAGTGCAATTTTCACTTCTACACCGAAAGATTTCGAACTTAAACTTAGATCACTGGAATGATTGATATAAAATCTAATTTCCTCCAGTAATGGTTAGTTCTCTTCGGAGTGAAGCAGCTTCTTTTTCGACAAAATTTCCACTATTTTTTCATAATCTTCATCAGTAACCAAGACGGGGTCTGATGATTTGACGCAAGTAACGTGTGTGCCATAACCATCATATACGTCACGGTCTAAATAGCTCTGACAAACCGTCAGAGCGTGGTTAAAAACGTCTTTGGTTTTCTTCTCTTTATCTGTATCATTGATGTCCTGGTTCCAGGGTTCCTGAGACTCCCCCGGAAGCTTAGTGGGCAAAATGACATTAGCCAAATGCTTTGTCAGGGAACCCCACCGTCGCTCAATAGGATTAAATCGAGAATGTCCAGGAGCGTGTAGCAACTGAGAACAAGGCAGTCCAGCCCAAGCTGGTACCACAATCGCCCCCACATCAAAATATTGCCCATCGATTTAATACTCCAATCAGGCCCTCCATCACATAAAATGAAAATAACTGATTTCCCAAACCTTTTTAATTCAAGGGGCAGAAAATCAAGCATCTGGTTAAGATGTCTGCAAGAGGTACTCTTGAAGTACCGCTGTGCAGAAAGGTACAAATACAGTTCACCGCTTCGTCCGCATCGCACTCGCGGTCGTCCATGGCGGTCTAGATATGAGTTGTCGTTAAGTTTGTCAAGGGCAGGAGTTGATCTCGATCTGATTAATGAGCAAACTGAAGCTTTCTTTTCGTGACATTCACTTGCGGAAAAGCTGCGTTTTCTTTTTGTATGCAGCACCATATAGCCCATCGGTGTTATTTTGGCACCTATAAAATAATTTGCTTAAGGTTCTGGTATCGCTTTGTGTAAATTTTACCCTATACGCCTCAATTCTTTATAAATTTTCTTTCTCAAATTCGCACTATTGCGGCGGGACATTTTCTTAGTTTCAACTAAAACGACTCCAGTTGCTAGAAAACTCAATCCAAAATTACCGGTTTTAGACTTAGTTTACTTTTGAAAAGAGTTCAAATTGAAATGTCACTTCAAATATGGACATTTTCAAAATTTTACCTGGGACTGGGAAAGTGTGATCCGGATCATTCGGCGCAAGCTGATTCAAATGCATGCCTTGAGGCCGTATGTAGTGGCTAACTGCAGGCGATCCAATGTTTAGTTTGTTCTTGTTGTCTGCTGAGACAATAAGAATGTTCTTAGAAAAGTGAGCTCCTAGCTCCAATAAGAAGTTAATTTGGCTCGCCGAATATTGGAATTCAGGATGACTCCTGGCAATGAAATCGCTTCTTCTTCCAGGTTGCTTAAACGCAAGCAGCCTTTTGTAGCAATTCGCACAGTGTGGAGGCAACCCCAGTCTTCTTCAAGTGTGAATGCTAACTTTAGCTTGTTCATTGACAGGATAAATAAGTTTTAAGCGCTTGTTTACAACAGTAGCCAAATCTTTCAGAGACGTGCCGCATGAGTAAAGAGTTGCATCATGTCTGCGCTCATGTGCTCCTGCCGCATTTTGCATGAGTACATCATTGATTATTCCTGGAATTTCGGGAAATCACTCATGTTTTGGCGGCCTTCCTCTTTTTGGGGGTGGTGAAGCTTCGTTATCCGCATCTGAAGATTCTGAGGAAGTTTCAAAAATCCAATCTAAATCTGTTGAATCGGGATCGTAACTCTGAAGCCATTGTTGAAAAGTCTGATCCATCAGAGCAGTAAAATGAAAATAAAAACCAGTAAAATAAATCAGAGAAACGAAATTTAACTCAAGATTCCATCAAACTGAAAAAAAGAAAACTTTCAATCAACTTCATGCTACTCTAAGCATTTAATCGCCTGATCTTTGCAGTTAAGTTTAATGTTTTAATATATTTATTATAAGAAGCTTGCCGGGTCTGCAGCATCAAACAGCATGACGATTGTCATTTGACAACAACGGGAGGAGACAATTGCCTACCAGAGACAGACCCTCCTAGATTATCTTCTTTGCCTGATCGCCTATTAACAACACAGGTTGCCTCTCACAGTGCAGAACTGAAATCTTCCATTGCCTCAGTCAAAACTACGTTGGCAGGGTTCCAAGAGTCAACCAAGGCTGAGTTACAGGAAATTAAATCCATGCATATTAGCATGGCCGAGGACCTGAGATCGACACACGAAACCATAAAGAAAAGGTGTGCATATTGAACTGATTTGCATTAAACTATGTATTCGCTCGCGCTAGTGTTGTTTCAGTCACTGAAACAGAAATTTAAACTTAACTGAAATTGTTGGGAAGAGACTAAAATTGAAAAAAATAAAAAATAAAACTGAAACTAAAATTATTTTAGGTTACCATCTGAAGCTTAGGCTTAGGCTTAGGCTTGGGCTTAGGCTTAGGCTTAGAACTATTCCGCCCCATGAACTGAAACTGAACGTGAAGCTAAAATCGGCTACTGAAACAACACTAGTTAGCGCTTAGTTTAGTGTCTGCAAGATCCTGAGCTGAATAATTATTTAAATTGATAAAAGGTAAAAAAATAAGTAAAAAGTTAAAAATAAAATTTCAGCAACTGAAATTTGAAAAATTCAATTGAAAACCGAAGGACGAGTATTTGCATACGTAAGGTTTATATTTACGCGCATTTCGCATTCATATTTTATGGTATTAGAAGGAAACCTCTCAGTATTATCTGCATTGTATTCCAACTTTTATTCGGCAAACTGTATTTTGATAAAATAATTGAAAACAATTATACCAATAATTAATAGCCAAATGTTGTGCAACATTTTAGGTCCCAAAGGATGCCACAGCGGCAATGGCAAGCACCTGAGCAAAGTGCAAACCTTTGTGGACCGAACTTCGCTGAAATGACTTCACACAGTTCTCACAGAACAATTCTTCTCCGGAATTGGGAGCTGCCTGCCAGCACACAAGTGGGCACTGCCACACTGATGAAGCTGCAACTACAAGTTGTGAAAGCTCCGGTTCGAACCCTGAAGCGGACACCTTAAGCAATGCTGTAGGAGAAAGTCTCCAAATCTTAGCTGGTCAAGATCCCGTTTCCAACCCCGTGGTATCAGAAACTGAAGAGGACACTCCAATTGTTACAAGCACTCCAGCCGTGGTTCCAAATCCGAAAGTTCGGGCTATTCACCTCTGCAACGTTTCTTGCTATTGCCTTACTAATTCCGCCCCTGCTCCTAATAACCGCGATGGTTCTTATCTTATTGGTGGAAAGTGGATAACATGTCCGTTCCTTCCAACTATTACATCAATGCCAAGTTTTACGAAAATAAATCATACAAGAAATTGTCAGATCCAGTCGGTATTCCGAGCTTCAAAAACCGAAAATGTTAGCTTTGAAACTTTTGCCTTTATTTTTCTGTTCCGAAGAGCTTGCTGAGAGTAGTGCTACTGGCACCCCAAGAAAGTTTAATGAATTTTATCAACGAAAACCTCAGCTGTGCCGAAGGCGTCTGGGAGCCATAACCAGAGAAGTTCATCACCATTTTCCTAATGTTTCTGCTGCGACAAGCCCTGACAAAATTGACAAGCAACTAAAGAGTTGGCTCAATACGGCACGCCGAAGCAGAAAATACAATTGTTGCTATGAATTAATTGAATTTTATAACCAATTGCTGCATTTATGCTTGCATTCCTATAAATGTACTCTGAATTAATTGTAATTGTAATCAATTAATTCCTAATGTGTGCAACTGTATGCATCACTAAAACGATGAAAACTAAACTTTTCAGTATGCAATGGCTTGTTTGTATCAACACTTCCCAAGTCAATGCTTACAAAAGCTTTTGGTACTGTTTTCTAGTCAAGGATAAAAACATGCAAGCAAGTATCAGACAGCAAGCTGGCAACATATACAATATCTGTACTTTCAGTTAGTTCAGTTTTTATAGTTTTCTGGAATGACTAACAAATGAAAAACTCGCCTGTTGCAAAGCTCAGAAAAAAGAGAAAATGCGGCCTTGAGAACAGCTTATGCGCTTTTCATCCCGCATAATGCGTTTTCGAAAAACGCATGAATCCACAACAATTTTGAGAAGCCTCCTTACAATTCGCTAAACCCATGCTGTGCGGTTTATATCCGGTAACCGGATACTAAATTGATAAAAACGCTTCACATTCGGAAGGGAAAAGCTAATTATCCCATACTCTAGTATGTTGGATCTTGCACCACATTTCCGAAAATCGGGTCATATCTGCTTCATGTCCAGTAACCAGATGCCTAGGTTACAAAAATTGTACAGCAAGATGGGTTGGTCATATAGTTTCGCTGGTTGGATTTTGTAAATTCCTCGGGTCGAAGTTAGTCGATAGAAGAGATTTCGTCCGATTTGGACCACAATTGCGGCCTCTGCGGTCGTATCCGGTTCGAGAGAACCGGAAAAATGAAATGGGTTTTGCGGTCTGGCTCTCGGATAAGGGATCACAATTTTGTACGCACATTTGTTTGTCAGACTTCTCTGAACAAAACCATAGCTTCAGCGATCACTGTTTGTTCCCTACACCAAATGTATTTGGCCCCACAACAACCACAGATCCATTCTCTGGTATACTGGAAAGGTTGCAATGATTATCCAACTTTGCACAAGGTCTGCTGGGTTAGATGCTGGCAGCGGTTCAGTTTTCAGTGCCGAACAATTGTCTCTGATAATATTTTCCTAATGTTACTTAGTGTTTCAAGAGGTGTTGTAAATGATGTAGCAGCGAGTAGAGTTGTGCCGGAGTTTTGTATCCGGCCTCGGGCCCCGGGCCGGGCCGGGCCGGTCACGGTCACTGCCCCGGGCCTCTTTTTATGAGAGAGGCCCAGCCCGATTCATGACCGCCGGGCCTCCGGGGCCCGGTCAGGCCCGGGTGATGTTGGGCCTTCTGAGACGGATTTATATGTTGTCTCTGTGTTTGACAGTGTTGCATTTGCTATCTGAGTATGTTTTGTGATATAGACAACAAGAAATGAGATATTTCATAAACTATAATTTTGCCTAAATACCTGATTTGGTTCTGACAAGTGTTAAAAATACTAACAGATTTGGCAATGAATTGCAGAGAATGGTAGATTTAAGCTGTGAACGGGTATAGTCGCCTGATTGGGTCTCATTAATTAATATGAATGTGATTGGTTGTTTAGAATTATGAGATATGCTCTCGCAGCGCTGCCCAAAGCGTCAGGAAAATAAGTACGTTATATTGGAAATGCATGTCTGAAAGTGGTGCTTTTCCAACTAATAAGACAGTACAACATTAAGTAAGGTTACATTCAACCGAAAATGGCTTGTCTAGACTTGAATCTGAAGGTCCGGACATCGTAACGGATCGGGCTTTAGCGCCCGAGAATAGAACCCGGTTTTCAGACAATAGGCACAGTAATACTTCTGCATTTATCGTCAATGGCTCAAAAGCCAGGTTGCTTCAACATTATTCGGATCTCCGACGAAATGTGAACCCGCAAAGTATTATGTACCGCTAGTAAAATTTATATACTGCCCTGTATATAATTATTTCAGGCATACAAATGCCTAATATTTTATTACACAGAACATAATCTGGACAATCGTTTCTAATTTACACAAATAAGTTAATAGCAAGAGCTTAGAGTTGGTTGTTTGATGGGGTCCCTTACAAATTTTGGTCAAAAATAAAATTTCGATAAATTCAAAAATTTTTATGTGGATGAATTCCTTAATGTGTGCAGTGCATCCACAGAAAAGTTTAAGCGGATTTGTTGAAATTTGAGTGAGCTATGCTCGAATAAAGAACACTAGCCAACGTTTTGGGGACCTCCGAGGTCTCTAAAATTTTAGTGACAGTTCAGTCTCTCAAATGCTTTCGTGAATCAAGTGTTACTTTTTAGCGTGAAATCACTCTCAAAATGGTCACTAAAACAGTCCCTAAAATGCAAAAAGTGTCCCTAAACTTAGGGCTCTAAAGTACGTATACTAAATATTTGTGAATAGGCCTAAAAGTTTTAAGTGTCCACCAACACTAAAAGTGTCCCTAAAACAGCCACTAAAAGTTTTGTGAAAACTAAGCCCCTGTCCAGTCAGGTTTTCATTCAGCATAGAAGGGTGTATAGAATTTTTATCACCGTACACATTGCCTGTTGTTACTAATTATAGTATGCTCAGTTGAATTATGCAAATTAGTTGTTTGTGAACTAAGATCAGTCTGATATCATTCAGATCACAGTTTACAACTACTACTGGTCTATATGATGTACTGGATAATTACCCCCTGTAGACATTCAGCGGAAATAGATTTTGCCATGACCCAGCTACTGTGATCGTTAAAGTTAGCACCACTCTAAAATGCGCCGGTTCTAGCCTTCAGAGCACAATAAATTTTGATGGCTACGTATCCTCCCTTTGCGGAGTATTAATGAACAGCTTGAAAACCGTCACATTTTCGCATTTCGAGGTAACTAGCTTGAGTCCGAATTTCAGTTGTTGAACCAAACCGTCTCAGTTTCAGTCGCAGCGAAGACTAAAATAATTTCCGTTTCAGTTTCAGGCCGCTTCCAAAAACAGCTGCTGTTGAAGTTTCAGCTGCAGTAGCTGAAACAAAACTGCGCAACCTGAAACCTTAGTATCACTTCACTTTGGGACTGGTTCAAAAATGGCTGCTGAAGAAAGCGCATATGCGTTTCCATTATACGCTTTAAAAACATATTCTGCTTCTTCCAAAACGTAGCAACTGAAAGGATTTGCAGTAACAAAAAGTTCAAAAGTTTCAGCTTGAATAGTTTTTTCTAAAAACTAAGCGTATACAAAAGCGTATATACGGAAGCTTCCAAAACGTATAAAAAATTACGTATATACGCTTTCTATTTTTGAACCAGTCCCTTAAACATCACTACCTTCAGCAAATGACAACCGCCTGCTCAACAGGAGACTGGTAGAGCGCGCGGTCTGCGCAGCCGGTCCCTGACTGGAATGCAGTCACACTCCACAACTTACTCAACAAATTTTGCAAACAACTTTTGCTTGTTAGTTTTCCATACCAATCAAGTCTAAGGCTGAGATGCGTCCGATTATTCGATCCATACATAGTTGGCGGTAATTGGCAAGGAAGAACTTTAGTCCATAGAAGGTTATAGCAAGTGCACATAATTGCACTACGTTAGAGAAGGAGAGCAAATCACTGGGAGCTTCTCTTCATTGCATTGCGTAACGGTGCTCCGACCAGAATACGAGAATATTCCCCCGCTTGGGGTGTGCACTCGGTACTACCGCGTAGCTTTGCTAGCTGTGTGTTTATAAGCGATTGAACTGAAAATAAAGTTATGGCTAATTTCTCTTACAATATTAGCTTCTCTTCATTGCATTGAGTAACGGTGCTCCTACCAAAATACACGAATGTTCCTCCGAATGTTTGGGGGTTGCACTCGGTTCAACGGAGGAACTAATTTCAGGGAGAAGCCGAAAAAGGTCCTCCTCAAATGGGCAAAAACAGGTGGATTCCTTATTTATATCCAAATAACATGTATAAGCGTCTAAGATGAGATATCATAGGGAGCCTGATTGACTTTGCTAACAGTGTGATTATATGGAAATGTTTTAAAATGAATCTTATTGGAGGCAGCAACTAGGCCAGAAAATGTATCCTGCACGATTTATGTTAGTTGAGTCGCAAACAAAGACACGGCATCAAGTTCTAGAACGCCTTTAAACTAGCGCATGAAGTTTTAGCATGAGGTAATAAGAGGCTAGTCAATCAGATTCATCTTAGTTCATTCTGATTTAAACACAGTGTTAGCAAAGCTAAGCGAAACCGTCCCCCAAGACTTTCCAGGGCTTCTGTATATTTTGTGGGGAGGAACCCACTTAATGACTCTTTTTACGCTTGATTAGTCTTCAAGTGGCACCCAACTGGACAGGTTGAACACTGGCTACAGAACGAAAAGGAGAGAGATCACTTCTTCAAGACCTTTGCATTTATCTCCCCACAAATTTTACATCTTTCATTGTAGGCGTTTAGTAGTATGAACTAAAAAACGGCAGTCGCTTTCATGAAATTCGTAGAAAGTAAATAAAATAAGAAGAAAATATAAAAGAAGTAAGTTTAAACGCTAACCCGAAATCAGTTTTTCTCGGCAGGATTAGCAGAAGTGTGGAAATATTAAAGTATTTATTAGTTTTGTAACAATGTTGTGTATCTAGCTATTTGAAATTAATACCTGTTTGAATTGATTTTAGGTTCAATCCTTTTAAATTTAATTTCAATTCAACTTTAAACATGAATCAGTAAGCTGAATTCCAATGGAACTTATCCTTCTTACCGTTTTCAGATTGTTAATTGCTAAACTCCTAGGATGTAAACTATTAAGGATGTAAAATTTATGCGGAGAGAAATGCAATGGTCATTAAGAAATGACCTCTCCTTTTCGTTCTGCAGTCAGTGTTCAACCTGCCAGTTGGATGCCACTTAAAGAGTAATCAAGCGTAAAAGGAGTCATTAAGTCAGTTCTTCCCCACAAATTTTACAGAAGGCCCTTTCCAGCTTTTAATGAACCGGGCAAAGGAACACCAGGAAGAGTAATATGTCCAACTTTTGCTTGTCGACTCTTGTGAATTTGAATCAGAAAATTCGAATTGTGACTGGTTTGAACGGTGATTTTTCTGCAAATTTAATTTTCCTATGCAGTGACTCATTTGCTATCATAAGCATTTTATTTCTGGATAAATTGCACTTAGTTATCTTCTGGTTATATTCTTATATTCCTGAATAGAATGTCTCATTCTCACAGACACAACATTTCCAACAGCGCCGCGGCTAAACTCTTGAAGTTCTGAAGTCAAAAGACATCAGCCGCTGAATTTTAAATCAGCAAAGATGAAATCTATTATATTTTGCAACTACAGTCGAATGAGCCGATTGGAATATAAATTCCTGCCTTTAAAATCACTAAACTAGGTCTTTCTAATGATAAAGTCAGTTCAAGTAAAAACCAATTTAGTGTCGGGTAAAGCTGCAACCGAAACGGTGCGTATGACTTATGTAATTCTCCAAAGGTTTTTGTTTCACAATCGCAGTAGCCAGCACACAGCAAACCAAACGAACAATCCTGCGCCGTTGAAAGAGACCTTCGGCATTGGGCCATTTCGAATGGCCTTATTCTGTCGAGTTACGGGCGGTTTCGCTTTTTCTGTCGTCGTTACCTCGCCGGGTTGCCCGGTCAGTTGCCGGTACAACTTTCGAATTTCTGCAATCGGACAGGAATGTCTGTCCAAATATTTCTTGTGGTCAGCTTCCCAGTCTTCGTTGATATAGTCTTTGGCATAGTCGGTATATTGTGTTATCTGAGGACACTTCTTAACCTCTTCCGTTTTGACATAGTAGTACATACAGGCACCAGTATAGACATTGGATGCATCCAATTCAACCTCTGTCGCAAAGTGGTCGGCCTTAAACAGGCAGTCGGTCCCCGGGTCCACCCGATTGGTGCTCGGGTTCGCCTCATACTTGGCGACTTTACTGTTCGGGCACGGCATATTGATATAGTAGGGAGCGCAGTTTGCATTCTTACACTCATACCAATGCTCATCGTACTTACATAGCATAGCTTTGGTAACGGTTAGCCCTGGTGAAAAGTTGCAAGCCTTAAAAGCTGAGTATCGACATCTAATCCTGCAAACATTCTGTAATATTGGATCGAACATAAAGGGGTACTTATCCAGTGCATCGAATGGACCAGTAGTTGTTTTGGGATTGGATACATTTGGTGACAGTGAGCTTAGAGCGATCACTGAAGCTATGGTGTAGTTGAGGCTAAGCGCTGCCATTATGAAAGTAGTCTGAACAAAAGTAGTGGGCGTTTGAATCTCAAGGTATTGAATAAATTTTAACACAAACTTAAAAATACGGCTGTGCATAGGCAGATTTAACACTAGTGTTCAGAAAACCCACAAGTGTTTGAGAATTTGTAAGTGAAAACTGAATCCAATTGGTTTGCGAAAAGAAAGTTTGCCATAACCTGGAGTAGTGTTAAATAAATACCTATTTATGTTTTAAAAACCACAATCAGCTGTCTTAACAAAAAGACATTGCGAGTTTTAAAAAACTTTCGAATTTTAGTAAACCTTTGCACGCCAATATATGTCCCCCAGAAAGGGATCCACGTAAATTAAAGTCTGACCAAAAAATCTTGGAACCGAAATGTGAGCGCCTGTTCTGAGTTATCATTTGAAGGTAGCGTATACAATGTATATATTTTTAGAATCCACAGTCACCCGAGATTTCAAAAGTCCGGAAAAATCCGAAATTCCGGATTTCATTCACGAAAAATCTAAAATTTTTACTTTTTCACCCAATTTTTATCGCAATCAAAATGCTGTTTTGACAGTCGAACAGAGCTGGTCCCGCTACAAATTTTTGCTCTTTGAAGGTTTTCACGGAAATGTACCCAATTTCTGGAGTTCTGAGATTTCAAAATTTCCGGAGTTTAGAAATGTTCTCCAATACCCATCAATATGAATATCATTCGAAAGCTCTTGATGAGCTGAGCAAAGTTTCTACTAGAGTCAACTCGCAGAAATGAGCCCACTTCTCGAAATTCAAGAAAAACGTCTAAACTAGAGTGAAATCTGGAATTTACGAATTCCGGAAATTTGGTGCATTTTTGGATATTGGTTCTATTACAAGAATAGTTCAGCTCATCAAGAGCTTTCGAATGATACCCATATTGTGGGTATGGGAGAAAGTTTCTGAAATCAGAAAAATCCGGTTTTCGCAAATTCCGGGAATTGAGTGCATTTTCAGAGTTTGTTCTATTACTAAAGTTGTTCAGCTCAATGTGAGCTTTCGAACGATATCCATCTTGTGGGTATTGGAAAGCATTTTTAAAAGTCGGAAGTTTTGAAATAAAGGAATTCCGGAAATTGGGTGCATTTTCGTGAAAAGCTTCTAAGAGCAAGACTGTGTAACTGGACAAGCTCTATGCAACTGCCAAAACAAAATTTTGATTGTGATGAAAATTGGGTGAAAAACAAAAAATTTTAGATTTTCCGTGAATGAAATATGGAATTTCTGATTTTTCCGGATCTTCGAAATCTCGGGTTCCTGAGGATCCTAAAAATATATACATTATATAGGCTACCTTCCAATGACAACTCAGGAGAGCCGCTCACATTTCGGTTCCAATATGTTTTGGTCAGACTTTAGTAACGACTATTACAGCTTATGTTAAGTTTTATTCTGTCACTGTCAGGCAGTGCGGCTATGCATTTGTCATACAGCTCGAGCATATCATCATTATTACTCCGCATTCCATAGGTTTCCCTAACCAAGCATCAATCTTGCCGAAACACTATCTTACACTGAGAAATGAAAACATAAATGAGCTATAAAACAAAAACGTTACATCACCAAATCGGGAAATGGAGCAAATTGTGTTAGAGTTTTCCTCTGGACTTAAGGTTGCTATGGCTGTTGATTACAGTCCGATATTTGTAGAGCGTTGTTTGCCCATGTGGATAGAACGACTATTCACTTTATTGTCTGTTCACCTCAAACTGAAACAGTGCAGCTATCAATGAATCTACTTTTGTAACTTCCTGAGGTAACAACTGCCTGTGCAAAAATAACAGAGCTTATAAGGCATCACTGATACCCGGAACCTACAGAAAAAACACAAATCTTTACCAAAATATTAAATTAAATCATTGAATTGACTGATTGTGTTGATATTTTTCAACTAATTTAGTCAGCTTAAATTTGCCTGAAACGCTACCGACCTAGTCTGGAATCTTGCAACTTGGTAGCCAATGTGGAATGCTTGGAAACCACGGTGATGGAAAGTTTTCTTTTGTGATTGGAATGTTTGTATGCATCATTGCACCGTGAAACAAACGTGCGTCTGCCGGTTTAGGTAGAGTTGGAATTTTTCTACAAACATATAGAGGCCCCGCCCAGAGATAGTCAGGCGCTGGATCTGCGCTTCTGGGAGGATGGAGCCAGGTCGTCCTCCGTCCTCTGCTGCTGCTTTGTCCTCTGCTGAGTACGTAATTTACTAAGACTTAAGACTTAAGACTTATTAAGACTTTGTAACTTAATCTATGAGGTATATCCTTTCGAAATTGCCTGTGTCTTTCTATTTTTGCCATGGTGGAAGCTACACAAACAAATAGGAAGCGTTTTATAAAATGGTATCCTGCGTGATCATTAAATCGTTGCGAGTAAACAGCCAATTCCTTTTATTAGTCACACATTTCAAGCATTATTACTGCAAGATTATTCTAAATTCACATAAGAAATATGAGTACTTTCAAAATTACGATCCTTCAAGGAATCTGTCAAGTCTTCAGGCAGACCTCAATCCGTTCTGAAAATGTTGGCGTTACGCAGACAACCTTTTATCCGCAATACCGCCGTGATTTTCATTGCTTTGTTTCACAGTAAGCTTCTTTCGAATATTGCGCACGATTGAGGGTTGACGTACTTCGAGTGGCTGTTTGCAGCAGCAGAAAAACAATACGTGGACGATAGACAATACAGAAGCTCCTGTGAACAGCGATAAAGCTCCACCAATGTTGACAACCAGTGTTGTTGTTGTATAGGTTAGATATTCTTCGGATCTAGTATACAATCTTTCCGTATTGTCGTACTGCAGTACTGTGCCAAAAGGGTTTTCATCTTCTTCTACAGTTACGGTATACTTCCAAGAGTCGCAAGTCGGCAGACATTTCTCCTCACACTCTTGAGCCTTCCTTCCAACGTCATCTATCAGCTGGGTGAAATTTGTAGTTCCAGCATTGGTACCTTCCCATTCCTCTTCCACATAGCCACAGGCTTTCGTGTAGTCCCAGTCGTAGGAACCTGTGAACAGTGGACAATCCTGGAAACACTTCAGTGCACAAACAAACCGGTCGGATTTACCTTGCTTACAGGGTCTTTGTCTGGTTGTCAGAAATTTGGTATACTCCATACCAATGCTGATTGTAGCTGTTTTGTCCAACGATAATATCACAGGTGTATGCAGTCTTTCTTCGTTACCGATGTATATCCACATTTTAATACTATAATAATCATTCGTAGTGCTCCACTGAGAGAAAACTTGCTTCACGTCATAATTGTTTATGTATAGAAACTGATTTCTTGCATGAACAGATTTTCTGAGCATCCTCAGAAGTGGATTAGCCGCGGTAATAGATGCATTCTGTGGTATGCTCAGACATGATCCGAACCAATCGTAGACATTCACACCAGTAGGAATTGTATCGATTCTGTCAGCTGGAATTGAAATCAATTCTACCAGATGACGGAAACTAGAGACATTACCTCCGGTCATCACTTCGACAAAATTAGGTTTGCCATCGTAGACGTTTCCAGAATAGGTGTAGTCTCTGTAAAATAGTGTTGTAGCAAAACCAATTCCCTCCTCACTTAATCCGATCTCAGCGGCCTTGGTCACATTTGCCCACTTTTCAAAGCAAATGGTTACTGGCGGCGAAAACTTGGCTACCTCTTTCGTTACTTGAAAAGCTGTGGGGGCCTTTCGGTATTCCTGCGCTACCATGTGCAAGTTCACTCCCAGGAAAGCTAAGGCAGCTGTCAAGCAAACGCTCCATATTGCTCCAGAAACCTTAGATCTTGACAGAACCAGATCGCTTACACCATGCAAAGTGGTCGATTCAGCAAATTCTGAGAAGATCCCCATTTTGGCTGGCGTGAAAGCGACTTTGCGTGGTGATTTTCTTTTTCTTCAACAGCAGTGTAGAATAATATCCCTGTAAACGTAATGTAATGCAACATTATGGAATGTAATGTAAGCAACCATAATAATCTCACAACGTCATGCAATAATGCAATTAGGCGAGCATTAAACTATAGAGTAGAAATTTGTTAGCATTAAATACTGAAGCTGCTAATGGTTGGCTTATTCCGCAAACTGAACAGTCAATTTCTAACAAGTAACTTTTCGTAATCACGCTGGCAAAGTTAATGCAAAGTCGATTCAGCAAATTCGTCAAATATCGCTTGGTTTGAGAGAATGATACTTTCATGCTTATCCTTGTTTTTCGTCTTTTATGCAAGGTCGTAAAAAACTTGCTGTGTAAGATAAGTATTACTGCTACAATTTCGCAATCAATCAAGCAAAAGTAAAGACTATTCCGGTGTGGGATTTTACTTACTGAATGTTTGATCTTAAGGTGGTGATTCCATCTGGAGACATCAAATTTGAACCCTTATTACTCATTCATCACATGCATTTAAGATGCCATTTTTATATCAAAATGAAGCTTAACATTTTCTCTTTCTATTGAATACTACGAAACTACTTCTTGCTTTTGGAAGTTAATTTGCTGCATTTTCGAAAGTATTTAATTTTCCAGCTTTTGTGAGGCTAATCTAAACTGGCATCGGTTACATCATTCGATACGTCTTTCAAGTATTATGTAGTTTTGTTATCTTTTGTCTGTCAACTCTCGTATATGCTGCAATATTGTATCAGTTTTGAGATATTTTCGAATTTCGTGATACTTTTGTCTAGAAAGTAAAAGTCATGTAGTGGTTTCAGTTTCTGCAAGCAGCTTATAGTTTTCTTTGCATTAGACACGCAAATTCTGGTCTCCTAGTCTCTCTAGTTTCATTCTGCAGTCTCGTTCTCTGATATCTTTTAGACCTAGGCATTACACAAAGCGCAGGAACTTGCAATGTAGTAGCTTACCGATTAGGCTTTTTATTAGTCAAATTTACTATTTTCCTACAACGGTTGGCCCTCTGAGTGGCTTAGCTGAACTGCTCCTGAGAGGTAAGCTTCGATGATTTGCGAACTGAGTATTGTGAGTTTGAGTTGAGACATTTGAATAGATTTGAATTGAGTCATGAGAGTTTTGTCAAAGACTACATACAAGTGCCTCTTTTCTTTGTTCGCTGTTTCTAGATGTTGATAAGGTATGTTTTTATTTTTACTTCTATTGCGTCAAAGTTGGTTGGTAAAGCATTGTTGTAACATATATATAAGATTTTGTGCATTTCTAAATAAACCATGTTACGGCACGCAAGGGTGAGGAACTGCTGTGGTGTATGGAACTTGCCACATTACTGAATATTTATTGACACGACCGAGGTCGCAATTAGTCTGTGTTCCGTTCTGATCCCGACCGTTAACATTCTGATTCCGACTATCGGCTCCATGCCAGACAATTGAAGAAACTGGTTTCCGTTCGGATATTTTTCACTCTTACAGCTTTAAATAGTTTACAAATTAGCGAAAACTTACACGTATTCGTGGTCGTTAGCATTCGGAGACTATTTTCGTATACGTGAAAAGATAGGAAATGGTTTATTTTATACATTAATTTTGTCGGTATGACATCGATACACCGTATTAGGTTGTTTGACTGAAAGGAGGCTACAAAAGTGCGCATCTTTGCTTTCACAACCGCTGCGCTATTTCTACAAAACGATTTTGTGTTGCAAAGATTGCCATTTTTAGGAAATGTATTCATCCAATTGCCACATGTTCAAGATAACGTTGGTTTATTTTTTCCCGTGGGATTGCACATTTTCCACAGGCCTATTAGTTTAAATTAATTGTATAAAAAGAAAATTTTATCTAAAACTCATTTTGGCAACATTGAGATTATTTTGGTTGGAACATCGATTTATTAGAAACCACGAGTCGGACGCAGGAGATAGCATAAAGAGTGATATTGCCCGATTCTGCAGCTTCAAATAATGTAAGACCGTCTGTCTTACTAGTGTGCCTAAAAGATAAGTTATTTTGCCAGATGGCGAGTAGGCTCATCATAATAAGCTTTCAACTAACTGTCCCATGCCAAGGATTAAAAAGCTTCAACGATTCAGAGAACGCTGCATAAAAGCAAATCAGTGCCCTAAAAGTGTCAGTCCGGTCATCGCCTGTGATTCTTGTCGAGTCCGCTGAATTTGATCATTCCACGTGACCTTACTCAGTTAACGCTTTAGTATTTAAGCGTTTAACCATACCGTTGGTGGCAATGGCAAGCATGCCTAATGGGTGGTAAGGGTGACAATACATACAAAATCTTAGTTTGATTGAATTTGCTCAACGGACTGGAAAATGAAGACAAAGAGGAACGCTGGTAGGCTATCTTCACGAAAAACCACGCACATTCAATCCGGCTATTTTAACTACAACCATAGCAACCAGTTGCCATACACCGGGAACACTGTGTTTTTAGATGTCGCACAAAAATTCCGCTTCTTCATCTTGGAAGGACGATTCAAGATATCAAAATAATGAAATCAAAACATCATTAGCGAACATTTCATTACAAAGCAGAATAAACGAAGTACTTACTGAACAATTTCTTTAAACGCTGAACTCTTTCAGAAAGTGGTGATGAAATAGAGTTGAACAATATGACTCTACTGTCTGACAAACTAACTTATTCCGAAATGTATGTCAAGAAATTATGCAGGTTGAGAAGTCGTATGTTCTGGAAACTATACAGTTACAGTATCTTCATATATAGTTGCGTAGAGACATTCCCATTGTTATAGAGACAAAATATTCAACAATTACAGCGAAAACTTTTGATGAAAGCAAAACGATCTGTCTTTTGTCAGGTGACTCGAAAATTATTTTGTTTTGTCTCTACAGATGTGACATCAAGCTGTTAAAGCATTTGAACTGAACTGAACAGTTCATAACGCCCAAATAAAGACATTTTCAATGACATTGTTAGACAATTCTTTTTTCTTTGGCTTCCTGTTACCCAAAATTTAAAAATCAAATGTGTACTCTATTAAAATATTTTTAAATTTCCCCATGTGTCACCTAAGTGCAAACATTATTGTAGTCTGGAAAATTAAAATATATTTTGGCCTTTGATTTATCTGAATGAGAGAGAACCGCAAAATTTAATATATACGTACAGAGAAGGAACTCGTGGTGCCTTAACTTTGCCATGAATTCGAACATAATTGCTGGGATAAATGGAACAATGAAAATTTACTATTGTGATACTATTGTGAAGTTTTTAAATACAAGTTAGTTAATGTACATAAGCTGTCCTATGGTTCAACAGATCTCACCTTCAGCACTACATATGTGTAAATTGTACATTGCCCAATGTTCCAGCTAGTTTTGCCCATTATTGCCATTATTTGTATATGTGACGAAGCCGGTAGTAGAGTCTGGTAGAAGACACGCGGTGTTATTAGATTTGTGTTGGTAGGGTGGTTGAGCAATTGACCTAAAACTGTAACTTTGCTCGATGACAAACGTGAATATGGCCGATCATTGGATGCCGACAATTATGCAAAAGGTGCAGATGCCAAGTCTGAAACGAAAGTTGAGCCTGCCAAGCATCTTACCAATACAAAACCTGTTTTTTGTTCAATTGGGTGCATTTCCTCTTTACAAATGTCATTGCTTACAGGTATGCAAAAAAGTAACGTATACGCCCAAACACTGACTATTAGCACAATTATAATTAATCACAATTCTTGTTCTTATTGTCAGTGTATGTCAAATTGGCATGCGTGACGCTAACAATTCAAACACAAGAAACGGAGCAATAATAACATTGTTTCGAAGGAGCATAATAACATTTAAAATACTGACATAGGTACTGCAATTTTAGGAGATTTTTAATCTCAATTTCGTGCTGATGTGTGTCGACACTGTTTGAGTTAACTTGGTTTACGCTTAGTAATGTACTTTAGTTTGAGTCAGTTTAGTTACAACCACAGACTTCAAGGTTTTATTTGAAATCCAGCTCTTAGTATAAGATTTTTCCAAACAGAGTGTACAGTACCCTTATACCATTGACAGGGGCTTTCCATCGCAAAGTATTTGGGGATAGGAAGAACTAACAATCTGTTCAAAGATCTTCAAAGATTCAGAGCTACTTCTTTTGACAAAATATTATGTATCTAGAAGCATCACAAAAATCAAACGACTGGTATAGGACTCATATAATACCATAGTACCTATCTGCCTGCGCCTGAAGGCAGGGCAAAGCCAGCTGCGCCGAAGTAAGGCTAAATCAAGATTTCAAGGACAAATTCTAAAGCGACTACTTTCATCAGTCAAACTGTCATTAGTCACGGTTTAAAGCTTGAAGACCTATATGTTGAACTTTCATTTGTCGGAATATTAATCTAAGCATTATCATGTTATTCACAATTTTATGAAATTTGGAATTTTAACAGTCAGTTGTCAGTTTGGTTGCTCTGATTATCGCATGCGGTTAAAGTTACATTTCTATAGTTAAATTTTAAATGCGTCAACTAAATAAATAAATATATATATGTTAATATACCTAAAAATAAATCCATGAATATATAAATTATTTATAAATGTTTAATATATAAATAAACCTGTTTATGAATCCTTAATAAGAATATTTTAGTATTCCCCATGGACACACAGGGTCAATTTCCACCCTCCATACCTGTTGTGTCATAGTTTCAGAAACACATATTAAAAATAGATATCACTTCTGAATTTAACGTAACAGATAGAGCTAACTCGGCAAAGACGAGCCCGTTGATTCGAGGGCCATTACAAAAAATATGGTTCCGTCATCAACGCTTTCCAACTGAGTCCACTGACAATGCAAGCTGGCACCATCTGATACGTCACGTGGCCACTACCAGGTAGGTCTACATTTTCACGGAAAAGGGAATCTTTTCCGAATGTTTTGGCTAGATATCTGCGTGTTGTAGCCATCAGCGTTCTTTGGCTTGCGATCTGTGGATGGCCCACATGAACAACTTCTTCATAGTTATGAATTATTCATAATCTCTTGATCGAATCGATCGAATTGTTCACTTTGTCGAAGTAAATCCTTACAACCTCATTGGCCAACCAGTCTACCTTCGCCACGAGGACGTAACCTCCTCGATTCCTCGAACACTTTAACACTATTTTTTCCAGAATTCTGGGAGAGGTGTCTCGCCCTCTGTGCGGGCGCTGTAAACGTTTCTTTTCACTTCAGCTCCGAGAAAGCCGTCCCTGAAATTTTTGCTATAAACTGTAAACAAGTAAAAATGGTGAGATTTGGCAATGTTTTGGATTATGGGAGGAGGAGGATTATTTCAAGCTTAAACCTGAATTTTCAAAAATACCGAGTCACCGGGTCATCGGGTCAGGGGTCGACCGGGTCACCGGGTCAATAGTGACCCGGTTTCATCTCTGAACCGGGCCATCATTTGAACTCCCATATCAGGCGTACCAATCTTTCCTATGATTGCTTAGATTTGTGTATAATTGAAATCTAGTAAGCTTGGTGCGGTTTCCAACATCCGTCGCTCACTTGAGTAGTAGTATAAGGCGGCGGTTTTGCACCCCACTCCGAAATGACATTAAAATATTACAAATTAGAATAAAATTAAATTAAGTAATAGTAAAATGTATTACAATTTTTGTCTCCCTCAGAATCGAAAAAGCTAATTTCATCAACTGAAAAGCTTTGCTACATGCTACAACATGCCGACGCAAAACTTCAGCTTGATTGATGGAGACTGTCTGTTTTCTGCTTCAATACACTAAAAATTACAGTTGCTATTACTATGACAGTGAATTGGACCTGAAAAGGATTTGTATTCAAAAAATTGTCACTGATCTATTTACGAGACATGTTTTTGTAAGGATGTGGCTCCGCCGAGAATCGAACCATCGAAGTTCCGATCTGCAGTCAGAAACGCTACCACTGCAACCACGAAGCCAGGGGCGATAAGACTATCGCTTCCAGTCATTGATGCTGGCGGGCAGTCATGGCAGTAGGTGTCACCGAAAAAGTTGAAGCTTTAAATTTAGTCCTTTAATAACAAAAAAATTATTTTCTGTGAAGGAGCATTTTCTAAGATCTATGCCTTCACTTGCGCCAGAAACAGCTCAGCTAATTCAAGCTAACCGAAAAGAATGAAAGCGTATCTGTTGATGCTAACCTTAGCACTTTCCCTGAAGTCACCAAACGCTGAAATGAATCAAACGGGCTTGCTGCTTTCGTTAAACTCAGTATTCGCTCAACGACCTACTACAATGCGACGACAGACTTTACAAGGGTGTCTATTTAAATGCACCTACGAATCCTACAAAACCGTCAATTTCACGGATACCACAACGGCAACAAAGAGTATGGTGTGTATGGAAAACGATGATAATATCGATTGCCAAAAAACGGTGTGCTATCACCCTGTAAATATTGTCCCGTGCGACAAAGCTGATCTAGCGTTGTATCAGCAAAACGACACGCTGAATCAGATTGAAGCGGGCGCGGCCTGCGTATTTCGAGCCACCTATCTGTCGATTAAGCTGGAAATGGAGTCGACCGCCTCTGTTCTTTCCGGTTGCCTTCACTCCTATTCCATGGTTGAGGAGTTGAAAAAGTGTCCAGAGATTAAGGAGACCAATTTCTTTGGTAATCCCAATACCATAACAGTACTTGCCAGTTACAGCAGGGACTACCTGACAAAATACTCTTGTCCGATTTCGAAAGTTAAACGGATCTATGAGCAGGGCGGTGATATTAGCGAAACTTCGGCCCAAACGCCATACATTCACACGACCACCCGAACTCTGAGCGGATGCAATGCCATCAACTCTGGCTCAATTTTCTTCTACTACTTGCTTCTATGGTTATTTGTGCTATAAATTATTCATTGGACACACATACTTTGAAAAAGTTTTCTTAAATATTTCTCGTCATTTGCTTTTCATACCTGGACACTTTCTGAAAAATAAATCGACTAGGCTTGATTTGTTGTTGGCGTTAAGAGTTTAAAAATTGCAAAAGCTGGATTTTGTAGTTGCCATTCACAGAGTTGGCATTCATATTGTCCTATTCAAACTGGCGACTGAAATTGAAACCAACAAGCATAAGTTGTGTGCAAAAGTGTTGTTGGAAGATTTAGAGCTGAACTTTTTGAATAGTATTGTGCCGGCTACGCAGCAAAGTTTTGTATCTGATGAGTTGACTAAGTTTTATGGTGCAGTTGATTCAGCCTTTGTTGATGTTTCTATACCGCCGGAGGCGGTATACTTGTAATGGGTTGACCCATCTGAATTCATATGTTTTGCATGCAAATTGCTTGGCGCGGAGGATTTCCGTACTATCTTCAACACATGTCCCTGTTACGCAGGTTTCTTTGCCCAACAATTTTTCTAAGATTTTGCAATTTTTAGAGCATCATTACAGTCGATTTAGTTCATTTTCAATGCCCTTTAAATTGTTTTGCAAACGATCACTCTCTGCCTTTTCTCATACTACCGAAAATCGGGCGTTATTTGTCTGTCACTTGATTGGCAGGGATTAACAAATCAATAAATAGCTAAAACTGTTGTTACAATTTTCGTGTGCTAAGACTGAGTTTGAGCTTGCACTGTATTTATTTCATTAGTGTTTGCTTTGCTTTAGAATTTAGATAAAGTAAATTGTTTAAAATAAACATATGTAGATAAATGATAATTTTCTCTCTCGCAGTTTACTCAATAAAAACGTTATAGTCAGAGTAGTGTAGTGGTTAGGGTGTCCGCTTGGCGCTGGTCCGGACACAGATCGAATCCTTCTTCCAGTAGAATTTTGTTTCACAATTGGCAATGGCAAATGGGAATAAAATACTCCCATTCTTTTGTCTCAGAGACGGCAAATGTCGGGGAGTTGAAACTTTAGTCAAAAGCTAACGTCACCGTACACTATGATCATACTATGAACAGTACGATGAAAACAAACAAAACGTTGAACTCATAAGTTCCAAACTCTACGGCGGTATTATTCCCCTTTTAAGGGGTAACTTGTTTCCAATGTATTTCCATGGTTTGAGTTTGGATTCACCCGTGTTTCACACACTGCGCCCAAGCTGCTTCTTGCATCAAACTTCTCGTTTATTCAAACGTTGCCTTTAAAATAATACATCAACCTTAAGTCATGAAGTCTGGAGCCTCTTAGTGTCAATTGTAGTGCAGAGTATAACTTCATTTGCATCACGTCGACTTCCGGCAAGCCTGTATTATGTACTTCCTGCAGCTGGTTTTGCTCGGCAACGAAAGAAAAGTAGCGCTAGACGCAATGACAGCTAAACCCATTTTTGAAACCCCCTCCTATATTCATCGCATGTCAACATATTCCATTGAAAATTTAGTGTGTATTGCAGAATTAACTACCAAGAGAATAGTGTATAATAGCCGGCTACGCTAAGGCGTAGCCGGAAAAATCTAGTTTTAGCTGACTTTGAATAGATTTAGATCTGAAAGCGAAATTCAATATTACTGGTGAACGGATTCGTTAACACACGTGATTAATACATTAATATACAACAAGCACAAACAATTATGAAACAACAACTACTAACTATTTTATTGCAAGTACAACACACACTAGGCAACCGCTATGAAATAACAAAACAGCAAGTGATAAACATGTAGTGTACACAGCCACTGCAGACCGAGGAGAGCCATTATCTGCTACTAATGCTTGGCCTCGGAGGAAATCAGAAAATGAGACTGAGCGGATTTTTTCTTTATTACGAATCAATTTAATGCAGGATTCCCTTTTGTTGAACATGATTTGTTCAATTCTGATATGAAAAGGCAATCACACTTCCACTCGTCCTATCCCCAGTTTGTCAATTCCCCAGTTTGTCAACTCCCCAGTTAGTCAACGCTAATTCCTATAATTTGGGTTGTCCCCACTTAGTCAACTCTTTTTATAAGGCACCCTCAGTTTGTCAACTCTGTTTCATGCCATCCTCACTTTGTCAACTCTTGTTCGAATTAATCAGTTTTTCTTAGAGGGGACTTGCCTTACACTGACTAAATTTTGAAAACATATTAATTTTTGTTAATTAATTTAAACAGAAATGTTTAATTTTTAGTCATTAACATGGAAGAGAACTGAGAAAATAATTTCAAGTTTTATTAAATTTTAATTTCACTTTAAACTCAGATTAAATTTCTCACTATCTTTACAAATTTTACATTTTTTAAGTTTCTACTCAATTAATGTTTTCCAGATCAAATCTTGCAGATGATTAAATAAATAATTGAATTAAATAATATTTTTGTTTAAATTAACTTTAATTATTTGTGAAAGTTAACGCTGTGGATAAAGGGGATGTGTAGCGCTACTACCAAGGCTGGTGAACCAAGAAGAAACCAAGGACAAGCCCGAACGGGAGGCGTCAAGCACCCTTGTACCCATGAAGCCATGACCTATAGAATAGAAAAGGGAAGAGGGAGGTTCAGCTTTTCACTCACCATTGAAAGTTAAAAATTGGTCCCGCCGGGGATCGAACCACGGCCCTTCTACTCCGGAGCAGACATGCTAACCACTACATCACGGGACCAGCAGCCGAACTCCCACATCAGGCTTATCAAGCTTTCCTATGCCTGCTTCCAGATGTCTTGAAAAAGAGTTGACAAATTAGGGACATCTTGAAAAAGAATTGACTAAGTGGAGATTAACTGAAAAAGAGTTGGCTAACTGGGGACAACCTTAATTATAGTGATTAGTGTTGACTAACTGGGTAGTTGACAAACTGGGCAATTGACAAGCTGTGGACAAACCTTCCACCTAAGACCCACATTAACTAACCTCTGTACAATTGTTTATATGAAGCAACAATTAGGATCCAACTACAAGTATGTACGTACACAGTTATTAAACAACATTAGCTAGTGTTTTACAATTATAAACAGTTTAGTTACAAACTTTACAAATCCAGAATATAGACAAGTTGGGGAAATTTCGGCAGAAATGAAGGTCCACTTTAGGGATTAATTTCGGTGAGACTTTTCAACGGATTCTTCTAAAAATCTATTTCCATTAACTTTGATCCTTTCTCTATTTACCAATATAATTCTTACAATTTCAGCATCACTGGATCAAAATTTATTATGACTACTAAACTGGATTATCACAGATCTCTTGAAGCCGAAAGCGACAAACGAGCCTATTTTTAAGGTTCTGCATCCTTTTGGAATGGTGGTGATTCCTTTTGGAAATCAACTTTGAACCATTATTACTACTTTGTTATTCTTCTTCTCTGTTATTCTATTCTATTCTTCTCTGTTATTTGGAGTTAAGAAACTATTTTTATATAAAATGTAGCTTAATATGTTCTCGTTCTAATGAATATAGTGAAACCAATTCTGGTTCTCGAAAACTTTTTTAACCGATTTTTGAAGAAGTGCAGCTTTTCAGAATTTTTGCAGGCTGAAGTAAACGTTTTTGGCGAGACAGTTACATAATTGTATACCTCTATCAAATAGCTGGGGAGTCCTTTTTATTTATTTAGAAATCGCTTGTCGTTATGGAGAAATAAGCTAAAAAGTAAGCACAACCTTGATTTTGCCTACATTTCCAACTTTGTCAAGCGACTACTTCAACTAGAAAGCTGCAATCGAGGCAACTAAAAAAGGGTCCCGGGGTATTTTTATGTAGAACACATGTTCTAAGTGGCAGCGGTCTCATAGTAAATTCTCCACAATCGCTGAAAAAATTTGGTCAGGTTTTTGCAAAAGCTACATTTTGTATGACAGCGACCGACAGGATTGCAATTGGAAGATGAACATTCCTCCGATAATTGGCCTCTGCGGGACATTCAAATCGACAGGCTTAGTTTAATTTTATTGCTTGCGTAGCTTAAGTAGTAATGCATTTTTGATTTCTGCAGAAATGACAACTTTTGGACACCAACATAAGAAAACTGGCTATATCTCACAATAGAGAAAAACTAGAAAGGCAAAAATGTAGAGCACAACGAGATCTTTCGAAAGAATATAGTTATAGCTGTGTAACTAAAGCTGTAAAAATTTCACGAAGGCTCATCTTAATTTGGGTGATTTGGGGGCTAATTTTCCGAGTCTTGATTTGTTCGAAAAGCTATCACTAACTAGCTTTTTCTGTCAGAATTTTCTAGAAATCAGTTTCCCCACATCGTTTGAGTAAGCTATTTCAATCAAGACCGATTTTGTTCGATTCTGGCGAGAGACTCCACAGTTTTTGTGACTAACAACTAATTGGTAACAACAAAAGCGATTGAAAGTTCTTCCCATTTTTTCACTTTCTTTCCAAATTTGTTTTCTTTCGATCCTGACAAAGCAATTTCAACTTAAAATTATGGCGTAAACAAAATGTTCGGAATTTTTTGCCGTGTATTTCCCCATTTCCCCCAGACGGAGCATTTGTGTCGCAGCCTAGAGTATTGGTATCTGGAATCGGATCCCGCTGTTATAATCTTGTTGGCCAAGTTTAATTTGTTTAACCAGATTTCAAATCTGATGGATTTTTCTTGGCGTTATTCAATCTCTAATGGTGTCACGGGAGCTGATAAAATTGGTGCCGGGACTTCAGTTATTGAATCAAATTGTGAATTGGGTTAACGAAACTGTAGGTTGGAAAAATCAGGTTTGGCCAGTCCAGTTCAGACTTCTGACAGTAGGAACAGATTGCTCAAGTCTGTAATCTTTTTGTGCTTCTGACAATGGGTGACATTATAATAAATAATAATAATAATAATAATAATAATAATAAATAATAATAATGACAAATAATCCAGAGCATTTTCCAACCCTAATTACACCGACGCAAATCGTGCATCCTTCCAAAAATTACGCGTATCTTTTGGGTAGTGTTTGAGAAGATGTATTCCAAATGAAAACTGTGGTTGTGAATGAAATTGCGGCTGCAGTATAAGCCGGCACTTCCAATCACTTGCCCTCCTATTATGGAGTTATTTCAGAGTCTCCAAAACCTTGAACTTGCCTTCAGAAACCGTTGGCTTTGAACTTTTGATTTTTCTAACGAAAAACATAGGAAATTCCTTGAACAATTGTAGAATATTCTTTAATTCCTCATCCACGTTGTGGTATGCAGGTGCAACTGTATCGACATAAGTAATGTATATTGGAGGTATTGAACCATCCCGCGGCTGAGGGCAGGCGGCTTGCAGGCGAAGCCCGAGTGAAGGGCACGAGTGCGCTCGCACTCGTGCCCTTCACTCGGAGCTTCGCCTGCTAGTGCGCATACAAATCTCTGAGAGCACTGCTGGCAGTGCTACAACTTACACTTGTACTTTCTTCATGAGAGACCTGAAAACCATGTATATTGTGTTTTTTGGCTTGTGTATGCTCCTGAATATCATGTATAGTCGAACTTGCATTAACTGTTTTGGTGACTGATGATTGACTGATATTTGATCCCTTTTTGCCTATTGAAAAATAAATTTCGCTAAACAATCAGCTAAGCTCAATCAAACATTTGATCGCTTAGTTAAGTTTCACTTAAGGTAAAACTGCTAAAGACTGGAGTCAACTGTAGTCAACACCTCTAGCTGTCATAGCGTCGGGTTATCGTGCTGATTTCAACCTTTCACATTAGATGTACTGATTCCGAAATACGGCTCTGTATGTGCGATTCATGTCGGGGATCGAACCAGTGCCCTCCAGCTACGAAGTCAGACATGCTGACCACAACAGCACCGAGCCATCAGCTGAACTCAAATGTCAGGTTTATCAATCTTTCCTATGCCTGCTTCCCTTACATTTGCATATGAAATCCACTACGCTTGTAACATTCGTGGTTCACCTGCCGGTTTATTTGGTATGGTAAATGAATGCATGCGGATGCAAAATTGATGTCTTTGGATTTCGGTGGTGCATGACCTTCTTTCAGTAATTTGGATTTAAGAAACTTAAACATTCACACTTAGGTAATTGTCGCTGAAAGATCCAAGACTGGTCACTGGAAAATTACAAACTTGAAATTTGGAACCCCAAGATTTTAAAAGATCTAAGCCGCCACTATTCACTAGAAGCAACTCGAATCAAGTGTGTCAAAAGAATGAAAGTCTTTTCTTTGATTTTAATTCTAACACTTTCACTAAAATCACCAAACGCTAACATGACTCGAACTACCTTCATATTTGTTTTAAGCTCAGTTTTCATTCAACCCCCTTCTGCAATAAGACGGCTGAACCCCATTGAAGATGTTGCAAACTGCCCATTCATCTGCATTCATGAATCCTTCAAGTCGGTTAATTTCACTAATACAACAACTGCAACAAAGAGTATGGTATGCACGGCTGACGAAAACAACTTTGACTGTCTAGAAAAGGAATGCCACCAACTTAATACCTACATCCCGTGCCCCGATCTGAGTCTGTATCAGCAAAACGAAACGCTGAATCAGCTTGAAGCGGGCTCTGCCTGCATATTTCGTGCCGGCTATCTTGCGAATAAACTGGAAATGCAATCTTCGGGTTCAGTAACTGTAGGCTGTCTTCAATACTATTCCTATGTTGAAGAAGTGAAAAAGTGTCCAGAGATTACTGTAAGTAGTGGTCGTTTTGGTGATCCCGGTTCCAAACAGGCAATAATTGAGCGAGGAAAAATCTACCTGATCGCACACGCTTGTCCGATGTCGAAAGTCAAACGAATCTATGAGCAGAGTGGGGACTTTGGCGAAACTCCGACGACCCAAACTTTTTCCGAAATTATTCACTCAACTCAGAGTTGGAACGGATGCTGTGCTTTCGTTTCTGGTTCATTTGGTGCCTATTTTCTGGTCACTTCTATGGTTATCAGCTTGCTACTAAGTCAAACTTAGAATACATGCGATTTACGTTTGGAATCTTGGAAGCTAAGGGACATTTGAGCGGAAATTCGTTGACATTTTGCTTTTAAAATAAATTGACTCCGCTTTACCTGTAGCAAAATGTGGCCAGAAAAGTAAATTCAGTATGTGTCTGTTCAGATTGAAAGCAATTTGATTCATACTTTTTGTGCTTAGTATGATTGCTTGCAACTGATTAAGATAATTGGCATTAACACAAGAGCGCATTATGATAGGTAAATGTGTGCGCTATGTTATCAGAGCAAAAACTATGATCTGTCTGCTGTGCTGATCGGCTCAAAAACTTGGTCCTAAATGAACCAAACGTTCTCCTTACATGCTTATACTCCGTAGGTCGAAAACTCATATCGTCTAAAGTGCACAAAGATGCTAGACACAACGGTTCAGTGGTACTGGTAAATCTCAAAGTCAAAAGCGTCAAAAGCGAATATAGAGCTCAACAAGACCTTCCGAATGAATATCATCGCTGGATGCTGCATTATGTCGCTCTTAGCAATTGGCGAAACTAACGCCTTACGGAAAGGTAGACTTTTGGTTTCGGATTGTGAAGAAGGTTTAAAAACGCTGAAAGAAATTATTTTGGAAGATTCCAATTCAACGTTCAGCTTGGTGTGGTATGTATATGTGCCCTCGATATGTGCCCAAAAGGAATCACCACTATCTGAAGGACGCTGAGTGAGAAAGGAAAGATCCAATTTGTGGAAGCAGAAATCGTGTATCAAATGTAAGGGCTCTGCTTTTAGGAAAATGACATTTCTCAGTGGTCTACCAACCGTTCTAGGAACGAACGAATTTGAGTGAGATGTCAAATGGTTGCTAACATTTGACTGGTTACATAACATGCTAGCTTTGGAATAAGTTGAAACTACCGTAACCCGCTCTGTCTATATATATGTTGGGGAAGGGCAAGTCTAATTCGATTTGATAGGATATCTAATCCGTCGAGTAACGAGCACAAACAAACCCCGCAGCTGTAAGTCCTTTGCCCATTATGGATTGCAGACGGAATCGAAAAGCTGTGCAGATACGGTCTTCGAAAAACCGAATTTTTCCGGTTTTATGTCCAATTTGTGCACGAAATACTGCAAGGGAAACAGGCATATAGGAAGGATTGATAAGCCTATTACGGAAGTTCAGCAGATGGTCCCGTGGTATAGTGGGTTAGCATGTCTGCTCCGGAATAGAAGGGCCGTGGTACAATCCCCGGCTGGACCAATTTTTTGCTTTCAATGGTGAGTGAAAACCTGAACCTCCCTCTTCCCTTCTCTCTCATCCGGAGCAGACAAGGCACATACATACAGTCCTGAAATGGTTCCTGTTTGAACACTAGGTGGTCTGGTCGGCTGCCAAATTTAAGCGAAAAGTGATTTGTCCAAGTAACACTTCAATAAATGTTTGTTTCTTATCTCTGAAAATTTTCCAAAATGATTTACTCGCTGGATTTTGCAGAAATATCAGAAAAAGAAAAGAAAGAAAGAAAAAATATTATCAGAAACAGTATCTAAGCAGACCCCTGCATTCCCCATTGAACACACCAAAAATGGGTTGCCAATAAAACATGCTTGTTATTTTCATTTTGATTAATTTCATGATTTTCTCTATTGGATTAATTTCCTGAAAAAACCATACTATCCTACTATATACTGGTCCAAGCTGTCAGAGAGTGCCTGAAGTTATCCAATAAGTCTACCAAAGAAATAGATTGCACTTTCCATTCAATAGCAGCTCGCCTCACCAACGCTACCGGCGCAGATGTTATACAAGTTTTCCCAGTTGAACTTTATCCCCCAAAGGGGATGGGAATCCCCCAGAGGATAACTTTCCTAGACAGGTTTCAGTCTTTGAATGTTATAAAATTCAAATGCAAGGTACTGGTTATTTAGGTTTATTGTGTTTTCTTGAATTTGAGAAATTCAGTTCATATTTCAACACAATTTGGCCTACGTTTTCTTACAATTCAATTTGTTAATTAAAACAAAAAAGGCGGTAGGCTTGACAATGAACTGAACTACTTCATCTTGGTCTTTTATATGAAATTACTTCATCTATTAAAAACAAGTAACTGGCGAAAAATAAAACGTAGAGTTTTTAGAGTTAAGCTTAAATAGCTCCCAAAATCTTTAAATCATATGTTGCTAACTTCACGGTCGCTCTGACAGCTAGTGCATATCTTCCCCCAGGAGACATTTTGCACCGGTGCAAAACTTCCGGAGGAAGATTTGCACCGTGACAGCGGTTACCCCTGAACGGGTACAGGTTAATTTTCAAGAAAAATCCCAGAAATAAACAAAATAAATCAAATGAAATTAAGAAATTTTAAAGCAATTGAGTAAAAGCCGTTCTCTAATCATTCTTGTTAAAAAGCAAGTCGGGCTAGCGCCAGTCTAATACATTTAAATTTTCTGAACTTTCATTATAATGGTCTTACTCCCAACTGGTTAGAAATTTTTGATACTTCAAGTATAAATTCTTGGCTATACAAATATGTATTGACGGTATTATATCAGGTTCACTATTAATGAGGTGTAATACACGCCAAAAACCAGAGAATGAATATAGAAGGTACTGATATCGTTAATTGGCACCGAGTAATGGCAACGAAGATAGTGATGCTGGCTCAGAAATCAATATGGCGGTATCTTGGAATCTAAGGGGTGGGAGTCTGACAATGCTGCTTTTATCGGCAACTCTGCGGAGTGTTCTCACTTTGTTTGGATCCCCAGATGGCGCCGTGTCGTCTCCTGAATCAATATAACCATTCTCATTAGCTATAGTCAGTGCCAAGATGATGACATCAGCACCTTCAATTCATTATTTGGCCACTCCAGCATGTACATCTGCTCATTAGTTGTGTATATAAACCTAAATAACATGCATACGAATACTTAAATTGCCATTTCATAATATTATTACCCAAATAATACGAAATTATTAACTGTACCCACCTGCGGCTAGCGTCAGTTTAAACGGACACTAGCAATATTGCTGTAGCTCCAGAATCTCGTACGGGAGAGAAAGTTGCTTTTTGCAGCTGAGAACTAACACATAACTGCATATTTTATGCATAAAAAATATCGGATATCTGTTAACTTTTTATAAGTTTTGTTTTGATGAACCAGCAACGGTCCATTATGAAGACCAATACAGCAAATTCACAGGCTGGAGCTAACGCGGCAGTGCAAACTTGGTATTGGTCATACCAAGAGTACATAATAGATAAGAGTATGACAACAGGCAGGCTCTCTGTTATCAGAGCAAAAACTATGCTATGCGCGCTATCGGCTAACCCCCCCCCACAAATTGACCCCCTCTCACACCGCCCCTATATGGGTACGGGGTCCAAACGGGGGTCGCTCACTGCTTTGCATAATTACACGTTATAATTAACCGAGGCCTAATTTGGGAACAGGGTGCAAGCGTGTATGTTTAACATATGCATGTAGAAAACATACTAAGCGAGTGAGCGACCCCCGTTTGGAACTATGTACCCATATAGGGGCGGTGTGAGAGAGGGTCAATTTGTGGGGGGGGGGGGTTAGCTGATAGCGCGCATAGCATAGTTTTTGCTCTGATAACAGAGAGCCTGCCTGTTGTCATACTCTTATCTATTATGTACTCTTGGTCATACTAATTATGAAGCACAATTAATAGCTGACAAGCCTGTATAAAGATTAATTGTGCAGCTAACCGTTGTCGAGCAATCTCAGAAAACTTCAATGTCAGGTTAAACTGACGCTAGCCGGATAATGTCTCCAATTCAGGTAAATCTGCTAAGGACTGAAGTCAGCTTAGTCAATCAACTAGTCTGGCTGTTTGGGTGTTGGGTCATCGTGCTGATTTCAACCTTTCACATTGATGCGCTGATTCCGAAAAACGACTATGCATGTATGGGGATCGGACTGCAGTGAGACTTGCTTACCACCAGGGCACTGCACCATCAGCTGAACTCCTATATCAGGCTTATCAATCTTTCCTATGCCTGCTTCACTTACATTTATAAATACTTGAAATCCAGTAAGTTGGGTGCGGTTATAGCATTCGTGATTTACCTGGCAGATTGTTGGTACAGTAAATGATAGCCTGCAGAGCATATTACTTTGGGATTTCGGTGGGGCATGACCTTTTTTAATTTTAATTTTAATGTAATTTTAATTAAACAAAATAAGATATTCATATTAGAGAAATTGTCGCTAAAACTTGAACACGGCAAAACGTTGGAAAATACAAAATTAAACTTTCAAACCTGACTGTTTTAAGAGATCAAAGCCTCCACTTTCACTAGAAACAGCTACATTCAAGCTAACTAAAAAGGAATGAAAGCTTTTCTTTCGGTGTTTGTCTTAATACTTTCAGTGCAGTCACCAAACGGTGAAATGAATCAAATGGAGTGGCAGCTTCCGTTGAGCTCCGCTTTCGCTCTACTCTCTTCTGGAACGCGACGGCTGAACACTTTTGAGAGTATTGCCAAGTGCCTATTTAGCTGCATTCATGAATCCTACAAGTTGGTTAATTTCACTGATACAACAACGGCAACAAAGAGCATTGTATGTTCTGCAAACGAAAACAACTTTGACTGTCAAGAAAAGTTGTGTCTCCAACCTAATACCTATGTTCCGTGCCCTAACCTGACGCTGTATCAGCAAAACGCCACACTAAATCAGCTTGAAGCGGGCAATGCCTGCATATTTCGAGCCGGCTATCTCGCGAATAAGCTGGAAATGGAGTTTTCGAGTTCAGTAACCGCCGGTTGCCTTCAATACTATGCCTATGGTCAGGAAGTGAAAAAGTGTCCAGAGATAACTGTAGCAGATCGTTTTGGTAGTCCTAATTCCAAACGAGCCTTGATTGAGCAAAGCGAAGAATACATGGAGACAGGTTCTTGTCCGGTATCAAAAGTCAAACGGATCTACGAGCAGGGAGGCGATTTTGGTGAAACTCCGACCCAAACTTTTTCCGAAATTATTCACTCAACTCAGAGTTGGAACGGATGCAGTACAACAATACTTTCAGGTTCAACCATCATCTGCTACCTACCTTTCTGGCTATTTGTAACAAAAGAGATGAAATCCAGGGGTCCA
>JASAND010027472.1:0-18001 GCA_030248195.1 Trissonchulus latispiculum | reverse complement strand
TACTTCGTTCAGTTACGTATTGCTGGAGTTGGTTATATACATACCAAAAAATTTAAGATGATTGGATTTTCGTTTTAATTACACAAAGTCAATACGTTATCGCATTGAAAGAAAATTATTACCTGACCTATGCTTTAGCGCAACTACAGCAACAGTAACTTAACTTCAGCCATAAGATGTTATATATAATAAACTTCCTTTTTGGAACACTCAGAAATTTTTAGAAGAAATTTACTGCACAAAATTGGATATTTTGAATTTTTGCTTACCTGCGTTGAGCGGCATAGGAAAAATACGTCGGACTGCACAAAAAAGTAAACGCGCGCGGTTGAGGGAAAATCCTATTCAACTTTTGTTTGGCCTGGAGAACTAAAGCGGGTTCTCAACATTGACGGACCAGCAGCAGCTTGGATCGAGAATGCAACCACCGCATAAACTCCGTCAATATCGTGGAATGAAAGATCTATGGCGAAACGAATACTTCTCGTCAACTCTGAGACAAGAAGGTCAACCACATGACAAAATTACAACTCAGCGCAGACTTGCGCACACACAAACACAGTGGCAGAAATCAATATAAATAGCGGTTCGGAAGAAGTCTGTTTAAATATATTATATTTAAGTATATATTAAATATCGCTGAAACAAAACTAGGTTTTGATTCAGCGCTGAATCAAAACTAGGTTTTGATTCATCCTTGAATCAAAACCTAGTTTTGATTTTGGCCTTGAATCAAAACTAGGTTTTGATTTTTTAGGTTTAGATTTTTGATTTTTGATAAATTTGCCTTCGCGTTTTGATTTTTGATTTGATTTTTGATTTTTTGCAGTCTGAGTTTTGATTTTTGATTTGATTTTTGATAAAATCAAAACCCAAAATTAGTTTTGATTCAAGTTTTGATTTTTGATTTATCAAAACAACACTAGTTGCAAAACAGTCAAATTTGGCTGTTCTCAAACTTCAAAAATTAATAAAAAAAACTTTGAAGGCCTAAATTAAAATTCCGCTTCCTACAAATCACCCTTCTTGATTGTATTTCTAACATAAACTGGACGTTGAACTATTCCGTTTTGTCATTGGCGAGATTTCTCTGACGCACGGAAAAATCACCTTTTTCCGTTTCCTATGTTTAGCATATTATGCTGACATCAACTTTGAGGTAAAATTACTAGCCGACCGTAAGAGATCCTTCTTTAATTTCAAGAACTCGTTAAAATATACCAATTGGACAAAAAAATGTGAAAAGGAGCAAAATCGGAGATGATCGAAAAATCGGCCAAAAATAGGGTGTGGGTAAAACCCGGCCCCGGCTCCGGCCCCGGCTCCGGCCCCGGCCCCGGCGCACCTGGGTAAAACACGGCCCCGGCCCCGGCGCATGCATTAGTTTTAGGTGGGTAAAACACGGCCCCGGCCCCGGCCCCGGCGCAGGGTAAAACCCGGCCCCAATGTTTAGAAAACCCGGCGCAGTTAAACACGTGCATATATGCAAATGCAAACAGTACATATAATCCCTTGCAACACTTGGAAAAGTATATATACGCATTGTTCTGTTTTCATTATGACTTTCACAATTGTCAAGCAATAACATATTTTTCTTATACATTGCGTTTAATGAAACATTTGCGTTTAATGAAATAAATGCATAGCAAAAGTTTTGAATTTATTTTTACCATATGTACATCACGAAGTTTTAAAACAACTTGAAACAATATTTAGAAACAATACGTAATTAAGTGGGGGGGGGTCGCGATTTTTCGACCATCTCCGATTTTTCTCATTTTCACATATTTTGTAGTCCCCATGGGTCCGCAAAACAAGACAAGTGCGTTTGGTGCAAAACTTTTCCTATGATTCACGATAGTTCTCCAAAGGTGACCCCGACATGTGTTAAACATAGGAAAATGAAAAAGGAAAATTTTTCTGCTACCAAAAGTTTAAGCGCTGTGTAAGAGCAAATCGGCTACCACTCGCTGTAAATAGAAAATTTGGACTAGGTACAGTGCTAATATCTATACGAGGTTATTTTCCGCTTTGCAAGGAGGACATCAAGGAGAACCGGAAAATTTTGATATGTCTTATGCCTCCATAGTAAACTTTACAAGTTCATAATTTTTGAAAGGTCGCTGACTTTATACGAATTTTCAAAGTCCGGAGAAGTCGATTTTTGCTCAAAATCGCTCCACAAATGTGTAGGCCAGTGGACGTTTTGTCTTGTCCTGAACTAACCCTTCGGTGTAGAAACTTCGCGTTTAGATATTAGCACAGTATATTGTTAGAGCTATATTTTGCATATAATAAATCCCTGTTTGGCCTTTTCAGTAGCTCGCAGTTTTGGTAGCAGAAATTCCATTTCTCCTCAAAAATCGTTATTTTTCGAAAATTTCATGTTTGCTCATTGCTGCTTCATAAGTCAGTCTAATCTTAAGGTATCTCAATAAAATTAGGCCTGCTGATAGACTGGCATAAAACCCACGCTTATGTGCTGACATAGTTACACCAAATAAAGAAAATGACGATAAATTTAAATTCTAAAATTCAAAAATTATGAACTTGTAAAGCTTACTATGGAGGCATAAGACATATCAAAATTTTCCGGTTCTCCTTGATGTCCCCCTTGCAAAGCGTAAAACTTAAATTTTTTAAACATTAGGAATGTCTTAGGAATTAATAATATTGAATAATTTTAACTTTCTAATCGGTTCTTACAAAATATGCTTCTTATCATTTGAAAATTGTTTATTTTCATAAGTACAAACCGTGAATTAATACAAAATTGCTAGAAAAGGTTGCGTAACACACTGTAAAGTATAAAACTCAGCTAATAAACAAACTACGCCTTAAATCTTTACACATATGCGTAATTACACATACATCTCTGTTATACTGCATAAGGATTTACACTATAAAGCGCGCCGGGCTAGTGCGCCGGGTTTTACCCACTTATTAAACTTTGTGTGCGCCGGACTGGGGCCGGGGCCGGGTTTTACCCATGTGCGCCGGGGCCGGGGCCGGGGCCGGAGCCGGGTTTTACCCAGACCCCAAAAATAGACCTCTCCCCTAAGAAGTTTCCGCCCACATCCAGATAGCAGTCACAGCGTTCTGCTTTCCACTGATTAGGATATATAATTGTTAAAAATACCTCCATCTAGCATGTGTCCTACATAGTATATTTTAAAATCGACTACACTATGAGTTTACTTCTACAAAAACAAATACACAATTAACCAGCTAAAAGTTATCACAGACGCAACCCAAACTACATACATACATACATACAATTCACATGAAAAATTCTGAACCATTAATAAAACATAACATTATTATTAAATAACATCAATTTGGTAAGAAGAATGTTTGTCGGTATCTAGTGCAACCTATACTTTACGTAATACAACAAAGCATAATGGAACATGGAATACCGTTACTGGAACAACACTCGTTGGTACTATTCATTGTAAATAAAGGTACGGATACCACAATGCGCACAAAGCAATGCACGAATCGCCATACACTCAGAAGGCGTTCATTTACATAATTTTCAAAAAAACCTGCATCCCAACCACACAGAAAGTTTGCTTGCTCACTTTTCTGACAGAATATAATCACTAAATACAAGCGCTAACAACGTGCAGCTTATGCGAAATAAACTGAGAAAAACTTACTGTTTTGATTCCGTGTTTCGTTGTCAGTAAACTAAGATTTAAGGACTAATGACGATAGAAAGCAAACCACTGGTGAGAAAAAAGTGGCCATGGTGCTGAGTTGTCTGTTCAGTCATAGTGACTCCAATTTGTCAAGACACTTTTATTGTTTACTTAAAATTAGTGAAACAAACGGAATCAATAAGACATCTTTAGATGACAAACTCAATCGCAAATTCTTATAAATCTGCCTCCAGGAAAGACTGCACAAATGCTATGCAACAAACGAAAGAAAAAATGAAATTAATTTCTTCTTTCGTTCATTTTCAGAAAGGAAGGAAAGCGAGAATAAAGAATGTTAATGGAATTTGGGTACACCTTGCAACTCTCAGCAATTCATTAATTATTTGACGAATGAATTATACTAAACAAGCTAAAACCAGCAAATCATAATCAGCCTTCCGGTTACTGTTCAGTAGCATTAAAAACAATGAAACACCCGTAATAGACTAAAGTACTGCTTACTAGCTTTCAGTATATATGTCCAAGATCAAGATCAATATAAAAACACAGGAAAATGTCATTAATAGAAAGGTAAGATGTGCAAAATTAAAAGTAAACAACATATTTCAGTTGATTTAAACCTAACGAAGTTTGTTATTCGACTGCCAGAACAACTGTCAGTATACATATATCTATTATGCTAACAGTGACTCTCTGTAATACTGTAAAGCTGGGTTACAAGAACAAAGAACTGAAATGAAAATTTAAAATTTCCAATAAAATAATAAATTCCTAACAATTATGATTATATACGAACATATCACAATGGACATGATATCGCGTGCAGGGTCATGGTATAGAATAAACAACAATGTATTGTGACAGTAAGGAACCACCTTTCAATAAAAGTATACAGAGCACACACTCTCAACACACAGACAAGTTGACGTGAAACGTAATGGTTAGGCAAAAATAGAGGCAAGTTTCTTTTTAAGAGTAAGACAATAAGAAAATATAAATCAGAGCATACAATAGACGACTAAAACTTTCAATACAAATATATAAACACCTTAAACAAACAAAAATATAATATCCTAAAAGTACATCCTAAACATAAAAGAGATCTATGGTCCTCTCATGTATTAAATAAAGTTTTCAAGTACGTACATGCACCTGCTACATTACAGTTCTGTCTGGTCCTTAAGATCCAAGCTATTACGTATTTTCAGTCTGGTGAAGGCATGGCATTGAATCGCTCAAATGCTGCTTTCTCCAACTCTTCTCGATGATCTGGATGGGCAATTTGAATCAGAGAGTGGGCTCGCTGCCGGAACGTCTTTCCGAACAGATTGGCCACACCGTACTCAGTTACCACGTAATGAACATGAGCACGAGTGGTCACCACACCGGCGCCTGAAACACAACACTACTAAAATGCATATATGTTAAAGACCATGTGTATAATTGCGCCATATGCATATGGGGCAAAAATTTCTGTCCCATATGCATATGGGACAATGTGGAAATGGAACAGAAATATGTCTTTTCTCCAAATTTTTAAGTATTTGCAAATAAATTTATTTTGTATCAGCTTGTGAATTGATCTATGACTTGCTTAGACTAGTATATAATTATAATCACTGAATCACTCACTAAACTCGTTAGAAACACAATGGCTGCCACCGCTGTTCCGTCAAAGGAGGTGGAATTCATGGAAACTGTGAAAAAAGGGAGGATGCTAAAGGTGTGAATTCTACCTGTCTCAAACGTGAAGAATATCAATATCAATCTTTGACAGACTTTTGAACTTACCACATGCCAAGACTCCTCAGGATCGTAACCTTCTCAAGCGATTCGAAGTTATGGTTCTGGGCGACGTTAAAAAGTTGATTAAAAGGCGCGAAAGTGATATAGAAGAAATCAAATATGTGGTTCCTATGGAAGAACTGTTTAAAATTATAGAGGAAGCGCACAAGCGGATCAACCATGGAGGAGAAAAGAAAACATTTCTCGAGATTAGAACTCGTTACTCTGTGACTCGGCGCCATGTGCACTTGTACGTGAACATGTGCTCCGAGTGCGCCAAAACGAAGTTAGGTATCTGGATGACAGAGAACCAGACAAAACGGTGGAAGTACGGACTTTATTTTGCGCAGTCAGGGTTCACGCGGACTTTTGGATTTCATTTTCCCGGTTTTTCCCGGTTTTTCCAGGTTTTTCAGACCCATTTTCCCGGTTTTTCTTCCAGTAAATTGCGGTACATTTAGAAGATTGTACGTAATTGTAGTGACGATACTATCTATTCTGAATCCATTTTGAGCATTTTAGCTATCGAACGCAGTATTATACAGTGTTTGATTTTCCTGAAATTCAAAGAGCTAGCAAAAGTCTGATACATACCAAAACCCTGCTTTAGATCAAGAGTGCTGTGCTACCAAAATACTCATATAAAAAATCTTGGTAGTGTTGGAAGGCAAAAATGGAAAACAATACAAAAATTGTCTTCTAGATTACCCCCACCGCTCAAAAATTTTTAAAACTTTACCAGTTGAGCTGAAATTTATCTTTTCGACCACGCTGAGTTCAAATATCGCAAAATTTTTTGGCTTCCCGCGATTCGATTTTTTTACTAGCAAGGGAGAACCAAGGGAAACCGAAAAGTTTATTGTCGCCGATGTTGCTAAAAAGTTGCATACAGGGATCTCCAGGGGCGATGAGCACGAATCTGAAATCCGTTTTTCGATTCAGCTTTTCGTTAGTCCAACATAAGCTTACAATTTTAGCTTATACAGGTTAATGAAAAGCTGAATTGGAAAACGGTCTTCAGATTCGTATTCAGCGACGCAGAAAACCCCTGTATGCAACTTTCCGCAAAATCGGCGACAAAAAATTGTAAAAATTTCCCTTTGCGAATCGAAAAAAACGAATTCCTCGAAATGGAAAATTTTGCTATATTTGAACTCAGCGTGGTCGAAGCCCATACCAAATTTCAGCTCAATTGGTCAAGTTTCAAGAATTTTGATTGGGGGTAATCTGGAAGAGACCCGAAAAATTAATTGCTATTTTGAATTTGGGGTATTTTGTTTACTTAGAATTTTTATTTTATGCAATTAAAATCTTTCTGCTCGTCAGGGATGGTCAGCCAAAAGTCAACAGCAAAAAACAGATTTTACGTTTTGTTAATGTATTCGTAGTTTTTGGAAAAAATCTATACCGTCTGATCCCATAGGCGATCCGCGATATATGTGTAAGTTGGAAAAATTTAGAAAATTAGTTAAAACGGACAAAATTTGGCGTTTTTTCAAAAAATCGGACTTCATCAAATTTTCACTTATTTTCTAAACATGATTTTTATTTGGCGAACGTCAAAAATAAATTTCAGCTTCAGGTGTTTTGATTTCAGGGTGCTTACTATTTTCATAGTTTTGGTCGAAATTTTACATTGTTGCCCGCGACTCGTTTGTAGTATAGCATTCTTACATAATATATCAGCAGTCCTGCCTTCCAGCATTACATACCTCGACTAACTTTCCATACTATTCGAGGAGGTCTGGGAGGCCAGCAAATCCAGAAGCTAAAGAAATTTTTTTCAATAAAACTGTTCTTTAATCATTCAATTGTTTTTTCAATAAAACTGTTCATTAATCATTCAATTGTTATCATTTTGAAGGGCCAAGAAAATTTTAGAAATTTAGACATATTTAGAGAGAATTAGAATTTTCCTACAAACACGGAGATTTAAGATTCGTTTACTGCAAAAACTGAAGAAAAACCACAAATCTATTTTTGCAATAAATTTTTCCGGAAAAATCCATTCGTCACTGTTCGCATTAGCTTGATATTATTCGCTTTCACAATCTCAACTGACACTTAAGCAGAGCTGAATAGTAAATACAACAATATTATGTAAGGTTGCTCGTGCACTTTTTCAAAAAATAATAGGTCTAATTAGGAATTTTGCGGGATTAAGATGGGAATTAAATCAAATTTGAAATTGAAAATCGGCTTTATAGTGAGGAAAGTAGTATATAACAACTAAACGATCCAAGTTTCCTGGGTATATAAAACTTGAAATTCATTTTTAAGATTTCAACTGAAATTCATTAAATTTGCACCAAAAATACAAAAAATTCTCTGATTTTCTCATTTTCCCGGTTTTTCCCGGTCGTATGAACCCTGTGCAGTTCAAAATAAATACCAGCTTTCATGAAACAATAAAGACAACGCCATATGAGTGCATGCTCGGGCAAAAACCTAAAATCGGATTGGAGTCAAGCCCGATTCCAGCGGAAGTCAACGAAACAATATTCGATGAAAATGACTTGGATCAACTTTTGTCAGCAAGCGATGGTGCATCTGCGGCATCTGAAAATTCAGAAGCCACTTAAAGCAGTCAATCCCAGCCAGAGGAAGACGACAATACTGACGAAGCCTACGACACCATTCGTGCTGAGGTTGAACTGCAGCGCAAAGTATCTAGAAGGATGGCCGACTATAACCTACAAATGAGTTAGAGGCTCTTGATCGAAACGACCTGGATCTAGATGTTGTTCCGGAAAAGAATCTGTCACTGCGTGAGGCTGTAGCCTTAGAAACCGGTGGTCAAGGGGTGCAGCGATGCAATTGTCGAACGGGGTGTAAGGATGGAAGGTGCGATGCCTGAAGAATAATCAAGGATGTGGAAGTGCATGCCATGGAGGAACTAGCTGCTCAAACAAAGACAAAAACTTAGAATAAATCAAACAACCCAAAACACTATTCGTTTTCACATTTTTACGACGAAATTATTACTATTTTACTATTGACAATAATTAAATCTGAAGAATGTCTTTATACGTGTCTGTCACAAAAAATTATGGTCCGAGTAGGTTGCACCTAACTTAAATTCTTATAGAAAAGACCCAAAGACAAAATATCTGTTCCATTTCCATATGGGGCAAAAGACCTTTGGCCCATGTACACATGGGGCAAAGACATTGTCCCATATGCATATATATGGGACAGAAATGTTTGCCCCATATGCATATGGGGCAAAGAGCTTGCCCCATATGCATATGGGGCAAAATCTCTTGCCCCATATGCATATGGGGCAATTATACACATGGTCCGTAACATATATACTAAATCTACCAGAAGCACAAGTCAATTAAGTTCTCACTAGAGTTCAAGACTTACAATGCTGGGATCGGGACCTAACAAAACAAAAACTATAGCTCATCTCAATGCGAAATGAAAAAGCATTCAATAGCCCAACTATTAAAAAGAAAGCTATATTCAGACCACTGGCGGAGTAGTTAGAACCGGGGGTCTGGGGGCGCGGGGCCCCCAGAAGTTGAAGAAAATTTTTATTTTTGGTGGGTCTAAAAATAAAAAATAAAATCGGTCTTCGAATCTTTAAATCTTTTAATTTTGAAGAACTCAGAAAATTTTTTAAAATACAACACATTTTTAGTCAAAAATAGTATTTTTTCGTAAAATCGGATGCATTTCATGTTTTTTCGTCATAAATGCAATAAATATGCCGCTACAAATTATAAAATTCGCGCCGTTTTACCTTTTCCCTATTTTTCTCCTTAATTTTTCCTACCTTCGAATCGCGACTGTGCACAGGCCATCGCCCCCCCCCCCTTGATCCGCCCCTGATTCAGACTTCATGTACCATAATGGTTTATGAAGAATGCCCTTCCGACAATACAATGCAAAGTTTCAAAAATACTAAGTGCACATATTTATGAATTTTACAGTCAGGCGATTGCATATACCTAAAGATAACATTATCCAACTACGCATCAGCTGTGCTAATAACAAATAAGGTAATAAGCGTTTACAAAAAATGACCGCCAAATTTAGACAAACTAAAAAACTGACAGTACCTAGTTTCAAAAAGGGAACAATTTTGGACTCTCCCTTTTTTGTAGTGGAAGGAAGTGCAATAATCGGCTTTCCTTTCCCATCAAGGCAAAGAGCTGCACCACGAATGAAGTCGATCTGACCGCCAACGCCTAAAATATACATTTGCATTTGGGATCGCCAGTTAACATCAATTTTTCCGTAGTAATTCTGAAATGAGCTTCCTATCCTACCTATGTAGATTCAAGTAAACATTTCACTTCACAAACATTTTTGTTGAAAAGGAGGGGCCAAAAATGAAGCACGGCAATGAATGTAGCAGTAGTAGGGAAGTACTCGAAATGGCCCCTTGTTAGAACCGTTTTTATCAAAAGAACTGTATATATTTGAGCAAGGCCTGCGATGATTCCACACCAAAACGATGCAGGCGCATGCCTCTAAGCATACCACTAGCATACCGTATTATGCCAAACAGTGGCCCATGGGCGTTTTTTCAGAATCGGCAATTTCGGATTTGACTTTTGTAATCCAAAAAAGCGCCCACCCCCCAAAAAACGCCCATGGGCTATTTTTTGGAAACCGTCTCAACTGCTGCTTAGCCAATTTTCGATAAATTTGATAAATTTTTGCTGATGACAGCGTGCTTGGGAAGGAATTCTGAGCGACGTACCCACCTGAATACATTCTTGTGCCAATGGAATCAGCACAGACTTGTCCAGTTATATCTAACTCAATGGCAGAATTGATGGCAGTAACTTTAGGATTCTGACGAATAAGGGAGGAGTCGTTGATCCAACCAACATCGCCCATAACTGAAACACAAGCCTAGTCTACACAAAAACAAATTACAAAGGTAAGAAATCCAAGCATTGAATGCAAAACGAGTGAACACAAAAGAAATAAGTTGGCTGCAACTGCAACGAATACATGCAAACTGAAAATGTTCACAACGCGCATCCAGATTCAAAATACGTAAACTGTTCCGCACAAAATACGCAGTTCCATGGCCACTAATATTAAAATCCCAGTAGTATAGTCGCCTAGGAAAACAAGAGCAGACATACGGAATCCTTGTCGAAGTTTTCACAAGGAATGATTACAATTAATTGTTTGTCAGGAGACAAGCTACAAAAATAGTCCCAAAAACTAGGTTTCGCGTCGTGATAGCTAACCTTAACGCTGTCTCACAAATTTTCCTAATGAATTGGGGAAGCAAACGTTGAGAGACAGTGGATTAACTAATTGGATTAGCTTAGTTTTCCACATTTTAAAGTATATATTTACGGTGGGAAATATTATTCAGGTTATAACTGAAATGGTAATGTCTTCCCACAAAGACTAGCGCTTTCTTACATCCCGGGGTTATTTTACTGCCTGGGTTTTCTCTAGGCGGAAAAAGTGGGGGAAATAAAATGGGCCAAAAATTCTAGAATTACGATACAAAATTGCGTGTATTCTACGTATACTGCTACAGCCATAATGTGCTCATAAATTGAGTTTGAGTAGCAAAAGAGACGATGTTTGACTAAAAAAATTCCGGCGAAGCCGGAAAAGTTTGGGAAATGTTGAACAAAAATCCTTTAAATTTGGCATTTTCTGTCTGGGCATCATGAGTGGGATGGGGAAGCCCAAAAAGTGGGGGGATGAGTGGGGGGAAGGGGGCCCAAAAAGTGGAGGGGCAGAATGCGCAACAGGCTATTTTTAAGTATGTTTATTTTGTGGGCCATTTTATCCACCAATTTTGGTCTTCCCCCACTAGTGGGGGCCGTTTAGTTTTGCCTAGAAAAACCCCAGACGTCAACAACAAAGTGGGAAAAGGCTAGTGTTGTTGGCCGGCCGGTCGTGTCGAACAGGTCGGGCGGTCAATACAGGCCGGCCAGCCGGTTTGACATCGGCTGGTCAACAACTCTAGAAGAGGTTATGTCAATCAGAAGTTGAGCCAACATTACAAAGCTGTACACAAATCACCAATTGTCTGCAACGTGCAAGAAAACATTAGCTGTTCAAAACTGATTAAATTTTCCCTCCACCCACGCCCATACACTTTCTGAATACTCAAAAAGGCCAGCAGTTTCACCACTGTTAACCCGCTTTGCATTGGAAAAAGCAGCAATTAAAGGAGCCTTTTAAACAGCACAAAAATGCACCTCCCCTTTTATAGAACCACAGAAAATGCAAAAAAGTACGAGAATAATTTGTTGCAGCTTACAGACACTAGGATTGTCATGGAGAAAATCATAAAGCCGTCGTGTTCCAATGCAGAAACTGCTGACCAATTTTCCAGGATGTATAAGCTTCTTCGCATTGGTAATGGCCGTGCATTCTAGCAGATCAAGAACGCCATCAGAAAACATTTCAGTATGAACGCCGAGATTGCGATGATGAACAAGCGCTTTAAGCGCTGCATCTGGAATAGCTCCAATGCCTGCAGTATACGGAAAAATGAAAGCGTTAAGTTCTGTTAAGCCTGTCAGTAGGGTAAACAAATTTTCTAAAAATATACGTAACTTTCGTGATAATTTGTGAACTAAAAATAATATTTTCGAGCAGATCCAAACTACTTCACACTACTTTCTCATCTAAAGGGGGGGTACTTGGATCAAAAATTGGACCCTCACCGATTCCGCTCAAATTGTGCCCACTAATACTCCCTAGGGCCCTAAACAATTCATTGAAATTTGAGATGATTTTGTTCAGGAATAAAAAATTTAGTTATTCAAAAGTTGCAATTCCTAGATTTTTCGTTTCTGGCAACGATAACGTACTCAAATCGAAACTGGTCGAAATGTTCTATACTCATTTTGTAGCTATATACAATATCTAAATCTTGTCGAAGAGCTTTTTTCAAAATTCGGTTTCTAACGTTTGTAGAATATATTTTTGTGAAGCAGCCCCAAAATTTAGTCAAAATGTGACAATTATCGAACTTTACAAATTTGCACGATATCTACAGCAACCAACAGTAAAAAGCTTTTCTTCTTAGCACAAACGTCCATTTTGCAGCTGTTTCAAGTTAGCAGTTAACAGTTAGCAGTTTCAGTTAACCACATCTTCGTGATTTTTCAGTTTTTTGAGGCTGTCTCACTGAAGCGATTACTACAAAAATTACAAATATAATTTCGTAAGAAGCTCTTCAAAAGTTTTAGATGCTGTAATTAGCTAAAAAATCAGCTGTATAAAATTTCTGAACCAAGCAGTCCCCCTTATAAGTCTTTTCCGTTCGTCATCCCTTGGAAAGAACGTTTGCGTTTACTTTGAGCATCTGTAGACATAAAGATACAAACCTGTTCAAACAAACGCCAGCAAGCAAAAACCAGTTCATTCTGTTTGGAAAATCCTTATTAAAATTTTTAATACTTTTATTCTAAATTTTCTAGCTTGAAAAGATGCACATTCCGGCCATAGGGTCTCTAGCGCTTCCCCCTCCCGCCATAACTTTTGATTTTTTCGACCAATAACTTGAAAATTTTGTATGGGTGCATAGCGGAGGCTTACGAATTCAAACATTCAAAAATTTTAACATTTCAAAAATTTTATATTTTAGTTTGGTAAAGGGAAATCCGTTTTTTTGATTCATCTTTTCGTTAGCTCAGTATAAGCTTACATGTTAGGCTTACAACTTTAGCTTATATTGAGCTAACGAAAAGCTGAATCGAAAAACGGATTTCAGAGCAGCGCCCCTTAAAACTCCTGTACGCAAGTTTTCAGCTTTTTTTCAACTTTTTCAAAAAATTTTGGGTTCCTTTTGGTCCCCCTTACCAAACTAAAATAGAAAATTTTAAAATTTTTGAATTCATAAGCCTGCAGTATGCAGCCATACAAGATTTCTAAGTTATTGGTGAAAAAACAAAAGTTATGGCATTGGGAGGGGAAGCGCAAGAGACACCAGCCATAACTGTAATGCTAATAACAATCAAATGTGCATGGAAATCCTTCCGCTGTGGTAGTGCTATTGCTACAATTACATTAAAAGTGCAAAAAAATTGTGAAACAACTAAACTTTACTTATTTAACGAGTAGAAAAAGAATGCGCAAAAGAAGTGAGAAAATAAATTTTTAAACAAATGCTTTTTCCTAGAAAAACTTTTTCCCAATAATTAACATCCGACATCGAGAAAGCTTTTCTAACAGGCTGGTCTCCAAGCCAGTGACAGAGATGGTTTCTTTGCTTTCACAGTCCAACGTAATACATCAACCTAAAATTGCTGAACTTAAACTAATCCGCACAGTTTGAAATTGTTGACTCGTTCTATCTTTTGGGGCGACAATAACTAAGTCTTCACAGCTTGTGGATCTGCACATAAAAGTATTCTTTTCTCTTTTCTTTAGCAATGCTGAGTAAAAATTCCTCAGACATTATTACAAATCAAAAATTTTCCGCTTTCGGGGGCTTCGCCCTCCAGACCCCTCGTCAAATTTTGGCATCCCCCGAATTATTTTTCTGGCTGGTCACAGATGCTACTTCCACGACCATTTTACCCTAACCCATTCCGTTCCACTGTCGTTGGACTGCTTCGCGAATGCCAGTTGAGTCACGTCACCGACGCAGCCACTGTTAAGGGTGGTATTCATCAAGTCAATGATCACATAGTCATACATTACAATATTAAAATTTCTTTGCAAAGATATAACGTATTTAATTCATAATGAACAATTCATAATTCACGCAACAAAATAGCTCACCCATCTGTAAAGTTGCTCCATCTTCCACAAGATTCTCTGCAACTAATTTTCCAATGGTCAATTCTTCTGGAGTGAGCTGATGCTTTTGCAGTTTAGGCAGTTCATGATCAGAATATACCATGGCATCGAAATGAGATGAGTGTACGATACCATCACCAAATGTACGAGGAACGTTCGGATTCGCCAGACCTATAAACACATACAATCCTGCAATCAACGTCTGCATAACTACGTATACATATATACATGTAGCTATAAGAGTGTCTAGGATATTGAAAACGAGAGGATATTGAAAACGCACTGCGCACTCAAAGTTGTTGGTTGCTGCAAAATTAATTTGTAAAAGAAATAGGAACCGGTGGAATATACGGACTGCGATTGTGTACATAAGTTTCAAGTCCAAAGGCTGTCTTTGGAAGAACAAAAGTTACGGATCGCGGAAGGCGAAAACTTTTACAAACTTCCGAGTTTCCACGAGAAAATATAATATCATAACATTTATTAGCACAATAGCACAACATAAAATATTAATAAACGTTTAGATGCACCTTATCCTTTAGTGCATAATCCTAAGCCCTATATATTGCGGAATGGAAACAAACATCCAAAGGAAGCTTTATCGCTCCGATACTTCGGACAAATTTGCTGCGGATCGTGGACCACGGGTTATGTATGTCCAACTTGCGGAATGCGGTATTTTTTAAAAGTCGTTTAGCACACGAGAACCGTTACAAATCACTTTAATAGTTGTAAAAATGTTTGAAAACAATGAATTAACTTTTTCGACATGACTATAGGAGTAGGAGTTTGCTACTTCGAACACCAAACAAGACGAATGTATACACAGCAATAGGCAGCAGCATTGGCCACACTTACATAGAGGGAACGGCTGCCGCAGGGGCGCCCTTCTCTATAACCAGGCGTAAAGTATTTTTCACCGTCGACGCGAACTTTACTCAATTTTTACACAATTTACGCTTGCTGTAACTTTTCAAACATTTACATAAATTCTTTTGAACAACCTCAAAATATCTAAGATTCTTTAAGGTGGTGGTATCGTTTACCGCACTGGTGTAGACTAAAATATTTTAAATGGCAACCTACATGTTTTACCACTTTACACCATTTTAATAACCAAAATTTTGCGCATTTTCAAAAATGTAGATTTCATAGCTGAGTGGTAACTCACAATTTGGAAAAATTAACATTAAATTTTCAACAAGAATTACTACTTTCAATTAAATTATGTTAGAGAGCTGACACTTGGTATGCGAAGACATGAATGTCTTGCCGAGGAACAACTTTCAACATTTTGGTTACTGTTTAGCATGTCGAAAGAAAACAACTAACGCACATTTGTGCTATTTTTCAAAACTCAACATGCGATATCTCAAGCAGAAAACTAGAAAAAATTACCTTGCAGTAGGTTTTAGCCAATTCGTATGTCAAATTTGAAAACACAACATTACTTGAAGTATGAGAAAACCTTGTTTAAAACAAATTTCCTTCAGTATTTAACGGTCAGCCTAATTTCCATGTAGCTAAGTGCTGGCTTACCATTACAAATGCGCGGTAGTGATGACGAAGATTTGAAATCGTCGAACGAAGTCGTCAAAGAAAAAGAATTGATTTTGATATCGTAAAATAGTGAAACAAACTGCTTGGGGGAGGAGGACAATGGGCGGGGAGAAGTTATTTAGTTCCATTATGTTTACAGACGCTTTGGAGATTGTGCGGGGGGGGGTCGAAAAACGTTATTTTACTTGTACTCCCCTTTCGCAAATTTACTCCCCCCGCATTCTTCACGCCCCGAATATGTCTGAATATTCCTGTTATGAGTTATTTTAAGTTGCTAGTTTTCCACAATTATTAAATATATATGCATGAATAAGTGACATTAAACGAAAAAATTCCATTTTCTGGTAAATTACGATTTTTCGATGCAGCAGCTGCAGCTGCAAGCTGTCATCTCACCGAAGGTAGTCTGGTTTGAGCTTGAAAACTTAAAGTTTATATTTTTTCAGTTTCTAGTCTGGATTGTGTCTACTATATATTAATAATGTTAAAATAATTTGAAAACTACTCAAAATTGAAAAACTGAGCATAGCCATTTTTAATCAAATATATATAGAATGTTGGTCAAAATAAAAATTTTTTCATAAGGATTAAAAGTTTTATCAGCATAATTGGGACCACCACTAGTAAGGTCGTCAAGCGATATTTCTGGTATATAATCGAGATTATTTGCTGTAAAGTTAACCATCAAAATGCGGTAAACGATACCAGCACCTTAAATTCTGAATCTAGGCGGGGCTTGGTCTAGTGTTCGGAGCGGTTCCGATTTTTGAAACCGGCTCCAATTGAAAAAGTTTATATATACAAATAAATAATTACAAGTAACAGAAATGCTCCGCACAAAAGGGGATAATATGTGTGTTGGGCCTATGTCTATCCTTTAAATTCCGGTTGAGAAAGGCATAAATCCGACAAAGCAACTTTTGGCGGATGGTTTCATGTCAAAAGTTGCTCAACTCACTTAGGGCTTTCATTTGATAACAAATTTGACCACTTTTGAAAAATTTTATTTTAGACCCAACCACTGGCGGATCCAGGATTTCGTGACGGGGGGGGGGGCGGCGGTAAAATTTCGGCAGCGGGGGGTCTGGGGGGCGGAGCTCCCCAGAAGTTGAAGAAATTTTTGTTTTTGCAATAAAATCGGTCTTCGGATCTTTAATTCTTTTTATACTGAAGAACTGAACAAATTTTTTAAAATTCTTGACATTTTTAGGCAAAAATGGTACGTAATTTTCTCCGAAATATCGGATGCATTTGAAGCTTTTTCTTCACAAATGCAATAAATATGCGGTTAAAAAGTAGAAAATTCGCGCCGAAGGCGCGAAATTTTTTGGTTTTTTGCCCTTTTCCCTCTTTCTCTCCTTAATTTTTCCTACCTTCGAATCGCGACGGGGGCGGCCGCCCACCCCCTGGATCCGCCCCTGGACCCAACCCAAGATTGCCTAATAATGCCGCCGCGACCCCTATGATATATTGTATATAGACAAATGAAAGAACAAACGAAACTAAGATTGTCACTACAGCACCTCCGACCCGAAAAATTCGGGCCCGAGGTGGGGATCGAACCCACAACCTTTGGCTGTCTAGGCCAACGCTCTACCGATTGAGCCACCCGGGCACAATCGAACCAAGCTTATGTTGGAATTTTTGTTAACTGAGCCACAGGAAAGAAGTCAGACGAAACAAGAAAATCAAAAGTAACAACAAAGATTCATGTACTACCTATAATGTACTTAGCATTAAGGATTGCCGCTCGAGTGCAGTCAACACTGGTGCCTAATGAGCAAAATCCTTTGGAGTCAGGAGGGGTGCACTGGATCAGAGCTACGTCAAGCTCAATATGACGCTTCCGAAACAGGAGCGGAATTTCAGACAGGAAAATGCTGACACAATCAGCATGGCCTTGAGCAACAGCAGCGCGCAGATTGCTGGAAATGAAGAGGCAGTTGCTGCGAATGATACCTAAAATTTGTGCCAGAATTAAAACAACACACAACAGGATTTTACAATGGGGGCGAATCTACCTTTCTCCTCCAGAAATCGCCAGAACTAAGTTCGCCAGAGCCTACATAAATTTTTATTAAAATAATTAGCCTAATTTACCTTAAAAATATCTATTTTTAGGCTAAATTATGGTGTTTTGACAACATTTTGCGTTTCTTCATACAAAATAGGCGGTATCCCCCCCCCCCCGGAAAAACTCTAAAACACTGGCACCAGGGGCGCACTTAGGGGGGGGGGGGGCGGAC
>JASAND010027470.1:0-46638 GCA_030248195.1 Trissonchulus latispiculum | reverse complement strand
ATGGAGCGTTTTTGTCTTGTCCTGCACAAACCCTTCGGTGTAGTAGCGTCGCAATTAGATTATCACAGCACATTACTCGAGCTTTATTTTGCATTGTCAATATACATGCGGGCTTTTCAGTACCTCACAGGTCTGGTGGGAGAAATTCCATTTTTCCTTAAAATTCAAAACCAATAACCTGTGTTTTGTGACTGACATACTACGACAGCATGACGGACACCTATGGGGTAAAACGTCAAATTTTCAATTCTTTCAAATACAGTCCTATTTTATATCAAATTGAAGCTCATGATGTCGTGACCGTTTTAGTTTCTTCCACCAAGTATCTACAAAGCGATATGTGAAAGTTAGATCGAGTTAAATTTTGAAGTAATTAGCAGTGGTAGTGAGCGTTAATCTTTCAAACACAGTTACTATCTACCTAGCGTTAATCTTTCAAACACAGTTACTATCTACCTGCACTTGGCACACCGGTGTCAATTATGCAGCAATAATCGCCACAAATAGAGGCTTTAATTTAATGTATTGGACAGGCCGGTAGAGTGCCGGAGTACTAAGGGTTATGGTTATGGTCCCTGTAAAATTTCTCACATAGAATGACTAGATCGTATTTGTTCGTATTACATAAGTTTAAGAAAGAAGCCGAAGAAGAAGATAAAGTCATCTTCTTTGCATTGCGCAATGTGCGTCAACCAGAATGCGTGGATGTTTCTCCGTTTGGGAAGGGCCGACAAAAATCGTTTGGGGGGGTTCAATACCTTGATTCGCGCTGTGCTGAACAGAATCCCCTGTGTGCTAGTAGAGTGTACAGAAGAGGTTCTCAACAACAGGAGTGGTACCGCTAAAACTATTTTGATCAGGTTATTGCTAACATGTGAAATGAGGAGGTGGAGGTGCTTTCCTCTCTCCAAAAATATTATTCCTATTATGTGCTCTGGGTTCTGAACATTATTATTGATACTATTTATTTATCTTACCGGCAAAATTTAACAACATCATCCGCCAGCTCCTGAGCTCTGTGAGCACTGGTTATTTCGCCGCTAAATTCGGTTGACTTCCTGTTAATGTGAATACTATCTTTCTCTACAAGAAGCGGACCAGCTTCACAGATGGCATTCCAGAGTTCTGGATTTGAGGACGCTCGATTTGCCAGGTGGGCATTGAAATCGTATTCCTCAAATCGTAGCCAGTCAAAAGGATCGAATCCGAAAAAACTGGAAATTTTCTGATAACACCACATCATGGCATCGGTTACCGCAGCGGCACCAGAAAAGAAAACCCGGACACTCCTGTCGAGTTACCCCCGAACATTGATTCGTACCAGTTCGCGTACCATATCTAGAAGGGTGTTTCGTTCCTCTTGCAATAGTTTCCGTTGTTCCGCTCGTGACAACGAACTCAGGCGCTCGTCTAGATTTCGAATGCGTTCAGTCAAGTCGTCAACGTTGGCAGTCATGATGGAAACGTAAATTTCCTAAACATGAGCACTTTAAAATAAACATTTTTGGTGTTATTTTATCAGAATAAATTTGTTGTGACCTACACCAGAAAAACCAAACGAAACAACCTAAACTTTGCGTAACTGACGACACTTTCAAACAGAGAAATAGGTTTAGAAAATCACAATAAAGAACGTACAAAATGCGTCATTTTATAAATTGGATAAGCTGTCGGCAGGCTACATGCTAAATTATTTCTGGTGCGGACTACCGCCTGCCGCCCGAGGTCCCAACATCTCTCTTAGGGATCGGGCCTGCTCGGGCAACTCCTGCCCTCCCACCCAAACGGCTGGCCGGCAACTCAAACTCTAGGTGAATGATGTTATAAAAATGGATCTACATTGCTTAATTGTCAGTCCATTCAGCACAAATATGCTTTCCTATGCATTCCTGTTTCGAATAAAATAACCGTTTTAAATAAAATAAATAAGTTTTTACTCCGAAACCTTATTGGCTTAACCACTGGATCACGTGTTCATTTCGGTGCCCTTTTTGACTTCAATTTTAACTTCAATGTTAAAAGAATCAATCTCCCGCCACACACAAACGCCTGGTAAAGACTGTGCCTGCATTGCGAAAAACCAAACATTGCTTAAGTAAAATTTCGCGATTTTTCTCAGTTTGTTAAAGTTGAAAATTTATCCACTTTCATTCGTCCATTTTGCATGTGCTCTGTAAGGGTCACACTTGCACAAAGAATCAACAGCACGGAAACAGCCCACTCCCACCATGCTCTCATATTAACCTTATTACTTCAATCGCATACCGTTTACTTCACTTAGGCAACCTTGTAGAAATCACAGCGCCAGCAAACTTGTGCTGCTGATCTCGAAGGCGTCTAAATCAATTTCTGGGGTTCGTATGAAGGTTACTACTGCTAAATCATAATTTAAGACTTGGCCTTAATTAATGGTTGACTAATATCAGTTATGTGGGTTTGAATTACAGGTTTTAAAACATTGAAAAACACCAAGGCCTGTGTAAAGACAGCAAAACTAGACTGCTGTTATCTTTTTAGGCTATAGCTGCAGCAGCTGCACTAAAGAACCAGTTTATACTAAAGAGAAAATAAGTTGGGTACATGTGTAAAACTTAGAGTTCTAGCTGTTATGAATTTGTTGCTAAAAGTTGCGCCACCAGGGGCAAATTCTGAATCAATGTTTCATTCAAATTCGAAAAGTTACATATACAAATGATAGAATAAATAATAACACTTGAAAACCTATTGAAAACCTAAAACCACTTGAAAACCTTGAAAACGAAAACAAAATATTTGTTGAAGAAGAGTAAGCTTTTCTTGCTTATGTGTATTCTTTAGGTTGCCTCATGCTGACCTGAGCAACTTAATCCATGCTGATTACTTTTTGACCCGTGAAAAACCAGTGAAAACAGTTCTACTGTAAAGTTAGAACGGTATAGCTAGCCAAACTTTACGGGTGGAAACTGTGCGCGAATGGAAACGACGAACCTGGAGGAGACTTATGTTCCAGTCGACCTGGGCAGGATCTCTCCAAGACAAAGTAACCTGAGTAACGGCTGAGTAAATCCGTCTAAAAGGACAAATAATACCTAACTAATGACAACTGAAGAGACCTCAAATAAATTAAATACACGCTCAGTAAATAATTAAGCTACCTAAGTCTGCTACTAGCTCAGAACCTACCTACCGATTATACAATTCTAACAAAACCTAAACTAATAACACCCTAACGGCTCAGTAACTGAGGCCGCATTCAATAAAAACAGGCAAAGATAGGGTGACCCCCGAAATAATACAGACTGACATAAGAAAATTTTGACAGAAGAGTATTTACAGAGAAGGCACACAGAGTTTATGCAGAGTGGAATTAAAGACAAATATAGTTTAAATCAGACTAATTAAATACCCACACAACAGTACAAAATAAAATACTCAACGCAGTTCAACCCCAAGATATAAGACCACTTTTCAATAATTTTCTCTTAGGTAATTCCCTAGGCCGTCGCGGCTGAAACATAGCATTCGAAGACTTTTCCTAAAGACAAAACACAAAATATTATTACACAAAAATAAAACGGAGCACAAGTAAATTTATATTCGACTCACAAGGTCGCCTCGGAGTCTAAAGACTAAAAAGAAATTGCATTAACTTACTGATACCCGGCTATGAAAACCCAAATTGTTGAAAAAGCACACAGCAAATAAGCGGGGCAGGGAAATTGAAAAGAGACACTACCGCACACTAAAGTTGAAAAAGACAAGACTGATTGGTTTTGAAAGAGAAGGCTGAGAGTGACTTGGTGAATTTTGATTGGTCAATTTTGAGACCCCCTTTACAGATGCGAAGCTCTGAGCGCATCCAGAGAAATTTCAAAAGACAAGCAGCGCCACCTAGCAACTAAGTGGGCTGAATAAAACATAGGATATTTCCACATAGAAAATAACCCATTTCAACACAATTTTACACAAAACATACTTCTCACTAAAATTACCCTTTTCACCACAATTTCACAACAAACTAAGCTCATTACAAATATACTCTTAACTCACAAAAGGGACAGACGCAACGTCTCCCTATTACACTACCTACGTTGAGGAGCGACATCATGTCTTTGCTATGCCAATACTTAGTAAATCAAAATCCTGCAGTTGCAAAGCTTTTCAGTTTTATTTTGTGTTCACACTGCCTCAAAGTATAAGTAAATTTGCGTTGCATTAAATTATGCCATAAGCGACTTATTGAAATAAGCTATTTTGGAATTAAAATAAGTAAATTTCGTAAGCAAGCCTTGCGTAAAAATTTTCAGTATTACCTTATGTTCTTCATCAAATAGGAATGTCCCAGCTATTTCTGTTGAACTTATGGCATTTCACGTAAATTTATAATCGGTTATAAAATAAACTCTTATTACAATAAAATTGTATGCAACACATTTACTTATTGTATACGTATATTAACATATAAACTTATGAATCTGAATCTATGTCTTATCATCAACGGTGTAGCGCTTCTACCAGGGGCTGGTGGACCAGGACGAAACCAAGGACAAGCCCGAACGGGAGGCGTCATGCACCTCGTACCCACGAAACCAGGACCTAGAAGAGAGAAGGGAAGTGGGAGGTTCAGCTTTTCACTCACCATTGAAAGTAAAGAATTGGCCCAGCCGGGGATCGAACCACGGCCCTTCTGATCCGGAAACAGACATGCTACCGCTACACCACAGGGACAGGACCATCAGCTGAACTCCCATATCAAGCTTATCAATCTTTCCTATGCCTACTTCCCTTACAACGGGCCCCTGATAAGGCTCAGGATTCAAAAAGCTTTATGTCACTCAAGTTCACCAAAACTTAATTTCAAACAGGTTGGAATGGTACGGTTGTGATAAGGATTTATTGAGCAAATTCAAAGCTAAATTTGCTGGTTAAGCAAGGTTAGACCGACCCAACCTAAACAGTTTAGTCTGCTTAGTCTGTCAAGTTTAATCTTTGGATTAGTCTATCCTTAAAGAAGCCTTTATTTTTTACAGTTTACGACCCTACATTTAACAGTAAGTTACACCTTTTAAACCAGAGCTGTGTTTAGCAAATACATGTCAGGCCCGAATTGCGGAAATAGAAAGCTTGTTAATTTAAAGGATTGTCAGTTATTCATTCTTCATTGTTAACTGTTGGTTCAGTGTTCACTCTTAGCCCAAATAAGATAGGACCTAACTGTGGATTAAAGGAGGATTAAGACCAAGATTTGAACAGAAATTCAGCAACTTCATCCTAAAAATAATCCGCAGCTAATCTGAACCTGCTTTGGTGAAAGGCGTACTAGAGCTATGTACTGGTGTCTAATATTTACTTATCTCTGTCAGTTTTATTATTAACTTAACAAGATATAAACACATTTCTTCATATTTATTGATTCATTAACAGAAATAAAATACACGTATAGGTCATCTTCTACCGTCCAGTCAAAACGTTTACAGTTTGCTTAAGCTTTGCTTTTCTGCGTATTCCTGAAGTTCCTTCAAAAGGGCATCCCACGCCTGTTTCTGGCTTCGGTCATGCAGCATGCGATTACTGCCGTAGTTGACCAGAACAGGCATATCATGAACAAACGGCACCAGGTCACTCAGCGGCATGAACGGTGGCTCGATCAGATGTCCCTGACCCTGAATCGGAACAATCTTCACCTGATCACCTTTGCCGTATTTCGTGAAATGATCCTTCACGATTGCTGCCGTTTCCACATTCGGAATTCCGCGGTCTTCGTCGCCTACAATGATCACAATCTTAGGATTATGAGTGTGCTGGAGTGGGGCCGTTTTGCCAAAGAACCACGGAGCAGGACTATACTGATCGCTTCTAATTACCTCGGTTGCCCCATGGCGAAAGTGATACATCTCACTTCGCATGATTTCTCCAACTCTATACGAGGCTAGCTCTTCAGCGGTTGGATCTAGATTTAGAAACGTCGCCGTGTTCAGGCAAACGACCAACTTCACTCGTGGTTCACGGATAGCCAGATTTATGGAAATCGCACTAGATAGACAGGTACAGACCACGGCTAGGCTATTCTTCTTTGCCTTAGGATGGGATAGGATTAAATCGATTGCTTGCTTGAAATAATCAAACTTGATATCCGGAATTTCGGCTGCCTCCAATTCTGGATGATGATAGTAGGCCAGCGCCAACGATAGGTAGCCATACTTCGCATAAAGTGCAGCCCTAATTTCCACACAATTACCGATACCACCAAACATATCTATAACGACCGGAAATGGTCCCTGACCTTCCGGAATAAATAGAGTCCCAACAATTCCCTCGCTACGGATCGGCAAACGGGTCACTCCCGATGCAAGGTAACTTCGAACCATTCTTCGTTGACAAATTAAATGTTGACTAATCAAGGGCGAATTAGTGTAGTAGCCATAGCCATGGAAAAAGTCGAAATCGCGATGACCGCACCAGACTGTAATAGTGTATTCCAAGGGAGAACTTGCGTCATAGAAAATGACCCGAAGCACTCGTTTCTTGCTGATCAAGGGAACAGCACTTGTAAATATGCCCATTGGCTGTAGACCGGAGTAGGAGCCGCCTAAAGACGACATTTTGTCACATCAACGACACCTGAGGTGTCTGAATAGAAGTGGCCAAATCCCACAAAAATGCCACCACGATGTCCCAAAGAGGTCAGGACCGTTACTGGTTGATTAGGCTCCAACCCCTTCACTACAACAGGAGCTACCTCGTCAACAACGGCAAAATCGGGACAGTCAATTGATGCTGTCATAGTAAAAATTAAAATCTAAAATCCAAAAAACATAGAAAATACTAGATACTGTTTGTGGGGGAATGGTTTTCGCTATGTCGCCGTCGAGTCTTGCATTTCAACCTAAGAATAGAATCTGATAACGAAACTTTAGACCAAAGAACCGTTTTTGAATGTCTTCTGCAAAGTCAATTTTTGATCAGGTGACCTTTTGCATTAATGGTTTGCTACGTTTAAAAGCTTGCTAAGGTTCAATCAACGAACTCTAATGTTTAAAAGCATTAACGAATGGACAGTTTTGCTAGAATTAAGGGGTTCAGTTATTTTTGAATGGCGACAGAAAGAGTAATTATAATAATAATAATAATAATAGTAATAATAATTCATCAAATTTGTACAAGAAAAATGCATGCGGACCAAACTGTGTTAGGAATGCAAACGAGTAAAGCAACAATGTACATTCTGAACAATGCAAACACCTCTTCGATTAAATCAAGTCCTATGAGTGACATTGGAGCGCTTCCATCGGTGTATCAAGAAGACCGAGGGTTAGCGCTTGAAGCGAGGACCTTGCAGAGAGGGCAAGAGGCACACCTGAACGGGAGGTCAAATTTCACTGACCCTTGTGGAAGCAAATTTGGGTACCCCTTGCGGGAGCGCTTTTTCTTAGGGGTACTTTTGAAAGCAATTTTTGAGCTATTTTAGCCTATTTTTAGCCAAAAACAGCAATTTTTAAGCTAAAATACGTTTTTTGGACGTTTTTTAACTAAAAATAGTAATTTTAAGTCAAAAATTCCGGCGAAGCCGGAAAATTTTTGGAAATTTTAGTCGTAAAACGTATTTTTGGGGCAATTTTCTTACCCCTTGTGCCCAATTTTCTTACCCCTTGTAGGAGCAATTTCGCGACCACTTGTGGGCGACTTCGCCGAGGGGGGGAATTTCCCCCCCTTTCCCCTCTTGTCCACCTGTGGCTGGAAGGAAGTTCAGCTTTTCACTAACGATTGAAGTGTATGTAGAGAATGGCTATGCCTGGGATCGGACGACGGCCCGTTCGCTTTGCACTCGTAAGAGCATACGAGCACCGAGGTACCAGCTGAGCTCCCATATTAGGCTTATCAATCCTTCATGCTTCCCTTACAGTATCACCTCAAATTTAAACATATTTTTCCTTCGCTAAGAACATGCTTAGAGAATCTTTGAACCAAGCTCCTACTATTAATTCGTGGCTACTTCGTCAGCAAAAGGCTTCTTGGGAAGGGATATTCGTAAGTTTTCGGAAGATAACCCTGAAGGCTGACGGGCGCGTGTGTTCTAAAAAACACGAGACCGTTGCGGATTGAGTTGAACCAAACGTTCGGTAAAGTAGACAAAGTTACATCAGCGAAGGTACGCATTATCAGTATTTTTGCAGGAAAGACATAATGCTTCAAGTTCGCAGACAGATAAGGCGCGAACTTTGAAAAGTAGCGCCATCACATGTACTGATATTAAACCAGAAGACATTCAGTGACGTAGGTATTGAACCATGCTAACTGCCAGTGGTCTTGCTAGGTTTGCTTATTGTTGGATGGACCGTATTTGTTGATTTGTTTTGGGGAAATACTAGCGAGGTCCACTAAACTGGCGCTGCATGAAAAGCATTTTCCGCTATTTGATTGAAAGTTGGTTATTGTATCAAGCAAGGCTGGTGTCTGCGTTAGTTTACAGAAAAATAGGAACGGAACAAATGGAGGTAACTTATTCTGCCAACTGTGGGCCCAGATATGTATGACATCCTCAAATCCGTTTGCGACCCTGTGACAAGATCTTTGTTGAACTCTACTAGCCATTGAAAGAGCCCTTTACATCCAGAACCTATTCAACTCATGGAACGGCTTCGGTTTCTGTCCTCTGAGAATCAGATGAAAAGGTGTAGTACATTGCCAGACTCCGCAGTCTGGCACAAAGGCTAGTCCTCCTGGCACGAAACTCTTAAATAAACTATTATTTCTGCCAAACCGTGATGTCCAGGAAAACTACTGAGAGAAAGATCTTGGTTTCAACAAGGCCGTTACACTTTCCCTGACGCTTGAAACTGCAGAAAGTGATGCAATTGACCTACAGTCACTATGGTTGGGAGACACAAAAAGACAGAAAACAAAGTTAATAGAAGAACCACCATATGAACCCAAGTTATAACAAGCAATCTGTAGGTCTTCGCTGTGGTCATCCCAAAACACCAACTCACAGTTGTCCTGCTCACGGTTATTGTCCGGTCGGGTAGAAAACTGCCAGCCGGCCGCCGGCCAAGCAGTGCCCTAGGCTGCACGATTGGCTGGCTGGACTTTGAGCGGTCGGCTAGCCGGGCTTACATTTCAGCGGTTTATCAGAATTTTCTCAGTGAATTGATTCTAAATCATGCTGATGCATGATATATATGCTGATTTATTGTTTTCGCACCCATGGGTTAGCCTGGGGAGCTTGTAGTCTTCGATTCATCAGCCGGCAGGTTCTGGTACCTGCCGGTACAGGCCGACAAGTTTGATTATTGAAACAACGAAATCAGCTGAACCAAGGGGCATAAAGTTACAGTCTGTCGATTAATGCAAAATCCCAACATTGTCTCAAGTGGTTCCTTTTGGAGACATCAACTTTGAACCCTTATTACTCATCCATTCCTAGGAGTTAAGTAGCCATTTTTATATCGAAATGGAGCTTAACATTTATTTCTAATGAATACAGTGAGCCTAATTAGTTCTCGGAAATTATTTAACTGCATTTCCAGATCTTTTTGCAGACTAAAGTAAGTTTTTTCGTGAGGCGTTGACCACCTCATTCAATTCCACTATCAAATAGCTGGGGACCCTTTTCTAATTATCATGAAACAGCTCTTCGTTATAAAGAAATTAACTAAAATGTACGCGCAACCTTGATTCGCCTACTTTTCCCAACTTTGGTAAGCGACTTTAGCCAGAAAGCAGCAATCGGGGCAACTAAAAAGGGTCTCTGGGTATTTTTGTGTAAAAGACGTATAGTAAGTGGCAACCCTCTAGCTTGCATAGTAAATGCTCCACAATCGCTGAAAAACTTTGGTCATATTTTTGCAAAAACTACATTTTTTATGATAGCAGCGTCCAGGATGGCATTTAGAAGATTACAACGCCACGAGCAATCGGCCTCGACGAGACCTTCAAATTGACACACTTAAGCCCGGTTCATACTTCGTGTGCTTTGTGCTTTGTCCTTTGTGCTTTGTGCTTTTGTGCTTTTGTGTTTTGTGCTTTGTGCTTTCCGGTTCATGCTTTTTGGAGAAGCACAGTGCTTTGTGCTTTGTGCTTTTCTAATCATACTTCGATAATGTGCTTTGTGCTTTGTGCTTTTGTGCTTTTGTGCTTTCGGGTGTGCTTTCGAATGTTGATGCGAGCTCAACATTTTGAGATGTGCTTTTGTGCTTAGCCAATCAAATTCCAGAATATTTGACGTCAGCCAATAGAAAAGAGAAGGCGTGGAATCAGAAGAGACCGTCGAATACTGTGGCAAGGAATATGTAACAAATATTGTTTCAAATATTTTCTGCTGTTTCTTATAGGCACCTGCTAAATTACTTTGACAAATATGTGGTTTACGATTTATCAAGATATCTTGACTTTTTGCTTTACGACTACAACTTGCTTTTCTAATTTCTATTCAATTTAAGGCTGAACGTGCATACTTTTACGTTTCAGTAGTCTGGTGACTAAGTCTCGTGACTTGTGCTTTGCTGTCCCCACGAGAAGTATGAATCCATCCTCATGAGCACAAAGCACAAAGCACTAAGGACAAAGGACAAAAGAACAAAGGACAAAGCACAATGGACAAAGCACAAAGCACTCATAGAAAAGGACAAAAGCACAAAGCACAAAAAGCACAAATGTATGAACCGGGCTTGAGTTTATTTTTACGGCTTGCGTAGCTCAAGAAATGGCGGATTGTTTGACTTCTGAAAAACTGACAAGCTAGGAAAATAGGAAAATCAGCCATATCTCACTATAGAGAAAAGCTAGAGAGTTGCTTCACAAAGCAAAAAATGTAGAGCTCAACAGATCTTTCGAATAAATATAATTAAAGCTATGCAGCTACTGTGTAATTATCAAAAATCGGTAAAAATCGCCCTGAACGGAGACGTCGAAGTTTTGAAGCGGGATTGCGCGGAGGGTGTTAGAATGCTACAAAAACTTATTTTGGAAAGTTTCATCAAATTTTATCTTTATTTGGACCGTCAACTACTAATATGTGCCCAAAAGGAATCACCACCTTAAGCTGACACCTGAAATTCTTATTTAACCCAAAATATCGCATTTGGATTCCCAAAGTCTTTTATGTGATAGTAACAACCAACCATAAGAAATACTGTTGTATTGTGACATGCTCGCCTGCTGTTCGTTGGCTGATTCGCCTAAATTAATATTCTAAGCACAGAAAATATGTTCTCATCTACTTGTAATGAGTTGATACTGACATTCAGACACTCACAAGGGTAGCGGTCGCTACGGAAGACACAATAAATAGAACAGTCTGGTTTGCCTAACTACTTTTGTTCTCGCAATGTAACTGCAAACTATCCAGTTGTTTTAAATCGAATTCCATATTTCAGTACTTGTACTAATCTTTTACTATGTTCCGTTCAAGAAGTCCTTGCCCTGCTGCTGCGGTCAAATCCACCACAGAGCTACGATACAATGCTGCAATTGCAGTGAACTTATTCACTACAAACTCGTGTCTGGAAGTGGTATCGCAAACAGTTAATACCTTTGTCGAATTCCTTCTAGAACTCACTGAAAAAGTGGAAGAAGGAGCTATTTGGAGGTTTTTGGATGGAGTACTTGAGAAGGAAAAAGATGACAATCTCTTCTGGACAAGTGGTATAGTTCCTTGGTTGAAAGTCTATGGAATGCCAAAAGCATTTCTAAATATTCAGTATGTCCATACATGTGCTTGGGGGGAGGGCTTGAGGGGTTCTCACCCACCCCCCAGAGAGATGTCCCTCACCCCCCCCAGAATCCGGATTTTCCCGGTTTTTTGGGCAAATCCGGTTTTCTGGCGGTCTACTGCCACCGGTTCATCCCCCCCAGAACTTCCCCTTCTGCACATGTCTGTTTTTTCAGGAACTGACAGCAATTTCCTGGCTGAAGGAGAGTTACGAAAGTTTGCTGTCAGGATCGGTTTGTTTATGAGCGTCGGAAGTTTCTTTGGAAAGCTACGTCTATTCTGCTGAAAAGTAGAGAACCCTATAATGGAAACTTTAAAGCTTTTGTCCAACGGTACATGAAAAGGAGCGCGACCACAGCTCAGGCAAGAACTGAGTAATAACGAGATACGAAATGAGAACTGTTTGAAATTCTGAAATGAAGGTCCATCCAAGTGGGAGAGGATCCACCTGAAAATGGTGAAACGGATTTTAGATTTTGAAACTGAACCGGAAAACCAGAGTCAGCCCACTAACACATGATAGGAGCAGCCATCGCAAATATAAAAGTTGTATACCTGTTACAAAACCTGATAAATTGAGTTTGACACTTTAGTTTTCAGATTATTTATTTTTACAATAATTTTATAACAGTAACTTTGTGACAATTTTGAAAATATAAACTTCTTAGACTCGAAGACCTTTTGAACAGCTCCGCATTAAAATTAAAAGTAAATATTAAATAGTTAAAGAGCTAATGCACAAAATCCACACTCAGAATGGCTTTATATAAAAATCTCTGACGTCAATTATCTGAATAGTAAGCAAGGTTGAACCCTACACCTGATTCCAATGGATCTTTATTTTCCACAAGTTTAACGTTTGCAAACTAATTGCTAGTAATATAGTGCATCCTACACGACAACCAACATTAAAATTCTATGCTTGATAGATATCTTACAGTCAATCAGTTCTACAGTTTTGCTACATTTTGCTTTACTGCCAACTCTTGCAGTTCTTTCAAGCTGACATCAAAAGCCTCCTTCTGGCTTCTGCCATGGAGAGCGCGATTAGCACCATAATTTATCAAAACCGGTGAATCGGGCATCAACGGAACCAGGTCGCTCAAGGGCATATACGGTGGTTCCATGATGTGACCGTGACCATGTATAGGAACAATTACCACTTGATCCCCCTTTCCATACTCTTCGAAATAGGCCTTAACGACTTTGGCTGTTTCGATGTTCGGCGTTCCCCGATCTTCATCGCCTACAATAATGACGATCCTGGGATTATGAGTGTGACGCAGCGGCGCTTTTCCGTAAAAGAATGGAGTCGGACTGAAGTCATCGCTTCGTCGGATCTCGGTTGCACCATATCGGAACTGGTACATCTCTGTGCGGGCAATGTCGCCGCGTTTCGAATCCCTGGCTAGATATTCGCTGGAAGGATCCAGATTTATGAATGATGCTGTATTGAAGCAAATCACCAGCTTAAAGCGCGGATCACGGATAGCTAGATTTATGGAGATAGCACTCGATAGGCAAGTGCAAACGATAGCAAGACTATCTTTCTTTGCCTTAGGATGAGATAGGATTAGATCGATGGCTTGCTTGAAATAATCAAATTTTATATCAGAAGTGTCCTTGGCTTCCAAGTCTGGATGACGGTAATAACCTAAGGCAAAGGAAAGAAATCCATACTTAGCATAAAGAGCAGCCCTAATCTCCACACAATTTCCAATTCCTCCGAACATATCAATAATGACCGGAAACGGTCCCTGGCCTTCCGGAATAAATAAGGTTCCAACAATTCCATTGGAACGGATCGGTATACGAGTTACTCCCGGGGCAAGATAACTTCGAACCATTTTTCGCTCACAAATTAGGTGTTGACGAACCAACGGCGAATTATAATAGCCATAACCGTGGAAAAAATCAAAATCTAGGTGACCTTGCCAAACGCTGATGGTGTATTCCTGGGGTGAGCTGGCATCATAGAAAATCACTCGGAGAACTCGCTTCTTGCTGATTAGTGGAACAGCACTTGTAAATATGCCCATTGGCTCCAGCCCAGAATAAGATCCTCCGAAAGAAGGCATCTTGGTGACATCGACAACACCAGAGACATCTGAATAGAAGTGTCCGAAACCGACAAAAATCCCACCACGATGGCCCAGAAAAGTTAGGATCGTGACTGGTTGATTAGGCTCCAACCCTGTCACAATGATCGGGGCTATCTCGTCAACGACGGCAAAATCAGGACAATGAATTGATGCCATCTCGGATTTAAACTGAAATATAAATAATTATTCGATAAACAATTATTGGCAAACACTTATTTGGTAGGAATATCGACTACAAAAATATATAAAACAGTGTTACCTAGCTTTGAACGGTGCTGCTTTTAATGTCAACCCTTTTTCACATAACATTCCAAATTTTATATGTAACAAGGGCGGAAATGTCGACCGAGCACAACACATTCAAGCCGGCCTCACCGTTCTGTCCAGCCTAGTCGCTGCCTGATCTGTGCATACCACACATGTGCTTGGGAAGGGGGTTGTGAGGTTTTCACCACCGCCAGACCTGGAGCTTACCGTCCAGAGGGGTACCTTAACCCCTACTTCAGAATCCGGGTTTTCCGGTTTTTTGGGCAAAATCCGGTTTTACGGCGGCCTCGCGCCGCCGCCGGTTAACCCCCCCCCCAACTTCCCCTGCTGCACATGTCTGGTGCAGGCATTCCGACCGAGCATTCGACGTACCCAGTTAGGTATTCAGAATAAGTGTTTTTAGCTTAAGAACCTGAATAGAGCTTATTGCAGCAGTAGGAAACGTATACGCCTCTGACAAACACCAGTGGTAAGTGCAAATACTATTTTCCGATTCCTTTTGCATCCTGGAAAAATATCTCCAAAATAACTTCTGCCAATCTGCCTGCACCCACTGCCTTCTGACTGGTGTGAAAGATTTATCCGAACAGTTGTATAATTACCATTTTTAGAATTCAGATAAACTAGTAAAAATAAATAATAACTAATGATTACATATAATTACATACTTAGCAAGAATACAAAAAATATGAAACAATCTGCATACAGTATCAGTATGTTGTTCGAACTGCACTTTCATTATTTTTAGGGCTGGCTAAAATAAAAGAAAAATGCAGAAAACGCCGCGTAATTGCGAGTAATAAATGTAATCAATCTATGCTGTTCTTTTAGACAAAATATTTCATACAGAAATTTAGGTTATCCGAAATTTAAAGATGATTTTTCTGAACAACGAAAATAGAAACATCGGTCTGTGCTAATATGGTGCTGCATTGCATATCTAATGAATGAATGAATTTAATCATTTTAAGGTGGTAATTCTTTTTGGGCACAAACCGTTGGTTGGCGGCGCAAATCAAGATGAAATTTTGCGAAACTTTCCGATATACGTTCTTTTAGCGTTCTAACACCCTCCGCGCAAACCCGATTCAAAAATTCGAGACTTTCGGTAAGGGCGGTTATACAAGAAACTTAGTTAAGTTAAGTTGAGTTAGAAAGAAGGTTAGTCTGAAAGTTTGGCAGCAGCTATACAGTTATGACTATATTTATTCGAAAGATTTCGCTGAGCTTCGCATTTTTGCTTTTTAAAGTAACTTTCTAACTTTTTTCTAGCGTGAGATATAGCCGATTTTCTTGTTTTGGTGTCGAAAACTTGTTATTTTTGCAGAAATCAAATAATCTATCATTTATTAAAGTACACAAGCCGTAAAATGAAACTGAGAGCGTCGATCTGAACGAAGAGGGGCAAATTACCCTTTGGATGATCGTCTTCCAACAGCTATCCCGAAGGCTGCCATCATGAAAAATGCAGTTTTTGCAAAAACACGACCAATTTTTTTCCAAAGATTGTGGAGCCTTCACCATGCACGCTGGAGTGCTACTAAACAGATGAGTTCAGCACAAATATGGCGAGGGACGATTTTTTAGTTGCCCCGATTACTGCTTTCTAGCTAAAGTAATCGCTTGACAAATTTGGGAAAAGCAGGCAAAATACAGGTTACGCACACATTTCAGCTTATTTCTCCGTAACGAGAGCGACAATAAATAAAAAATCGTCCCCTGCTATTTGATGGAGGTATCGAATAATATAATCGATGTCTCGCGATACAATTTACTTAAGTTTGCTAAATTCTGGAAAAAAGTCTGCAAAAAATTATACTTCTGCTAAAATGTGTTAAAAATATTTTCGAAAAGAAACATTAATTTCATGGTAAGCATTAAAAAGAGAAAATGTCAAGCTGCATTTTGATATAAAAATGGCTTCTTAACTCCAAGTAATGTATGAGTAATAATGGTGCAAACTTTATGTGACCAAAGGGAATCAGCACCTTAAGAGAAATTATTGAAATTTCAATTATTCAACTTTTAATCTATCATTCGACATTAATGTACTGAGATGACAGTATCTTTTCTGGAGCAGTGGAAAGGTCAAACGCAAAGGTCGATAACTTGGTGGAGCTTCAAATTCTCTACCTGGGAAATTAGTGCAACATATTGAAAGCTTAAAACATTAGCTTAGGAATGCGAACGATGACTTAATACCTTGCATCAACAACTTAAATTCACGAACGGTGGCGAACAAATCAAAAAATCACTTAAATTCGCATCGGACAAGCAAAGTATTCGGAATTAAAATCTCTTGAGGGTTAGCCGCCTTAGCCTTAATGACTTTACATTGTTTCTTTGACCAAAAAAACTTAGGTCACTGCTCCACCTGTATGAGGCGTTAAATTGGTAGGCCCATGTGCTACCTTGTTTGGGGGTAGTGTGGTTGACATGGAAAAATAGGGTCCATACCAATAAAAAATAACTAACTCTCTGCTCACTGAAACCGTAAGCTGCTACAAGTGTAGAGATACTGGCCTTCAGACAGTGCTGTGACATGTGCATGTGACTGATAAGAATCATACTGTGAATCCGACACACCATCACTGATTCGCTGATAACAAAACTTGAATGTACAGGTTAACATTACAGAAATGGACACATTTTTGAGTAGAAAGCTTCTAACAGCTATCTATTTGAACTGAGAACGTCAACTGGGTCAGGCGTCTGTAAAGTAGCACAACGGAAACAGATTAAACGACGAAATACGTCATAGAATTAGAATTTTCAAGCACAATCGCCATTTAACACTCTTCTCTTAATTTATTCTGACTGGAAGATTTGAATCACGTGTCCAACTACTCAATAAAGTAAAATTCTTGTTTGTAATTAATGTTTGTGGCATCTTTTCAGGAAAACCTTCCACCATGCCCAGATTCGATTTTTCGATTCGTAAGAGGGGGCCCAAGAGATACCGAAAACTTTTTTGTCTTCGATGTTTCCGTGAAGTTGCATACAATGGGTTTTCAGGGACGAAGAATAAAAATCTGAAGTCCGTTTTTCGATTCAGCTTTTTTAGCTCCGTATGAGCTAAACATTATAAGCTCCGTAAGCTTATAGTCAAGTGTTATAGCAAGATCACGTTTTCGGGTTTTTGAATAATTTGTCCCAAACGTTTAGCTTCTAGCGTAGTGCTTTCGAATATCAGTAAAAGCATATGCCAGCAAACTCAGTAACGGAAGGACGCTCGCCCACAATTCGGTGAGGTCAGGTTAAAGAATCAGCACTGGTTCTGGGACTACCACTGCCAGTCCACTCTTGGCAGATCTTTGTCTGCGTTTTCGTAAATGATTAAGCAGTAGCTTTAATAATGTTGCTATTAGATTCTTTTCTGTTCTTTTCTACGCTGTTCTTATCAGGGCACTTGTCTATATATTATATTCAGATTCGTATTCTGCGATCACGAACACCCCTACAACTGTCATCCGGGTCTGTTTCGGGATCGGGCCCCGGGCTAAGATTGTCACTACAGTACCTCCGACCCGAAAAATTCGGGCCCGAGGTTTATAAAAATACGTTTATAAAAATCCAAGAGACAAACAGATAGGTTAGAAGCGGGTACAATAAAGTTTAGTTTTAGATTAAGAGGCATTGCTTTTATTTAAATTTAAATATTAAATTTAAATAAATTTAAATAAATAAATAAATTTAAATAAATTTAAATAAATTTAAATAAGCCAATTTATTGTTTTTCCATAGTATGTTATTTTTACATTTATTTCATACCACTCTCGTTTATTATTATCTGCTAAGTAATTTTTGCTAATTCTGACAATTCGGGCTTGTTTCGTGCCCGAAAGCCGGGCCGGGCCTCGGGCCTGTTTCGGGAACTTGCTTCGGGCCCCCGCACGGGGCACGGCCCGGATGATTAGGAACAACCCGGACTTTTCTGTAACGTAACACTACCTGTAATGTAACTCTACCTACAACTCTTCAGTAAAATCGAAGACATAAAACTTTTAGGTTTTCCTTGGTCCCACCAATACGAATCAAAAACTCGAATATCTCGAAATTGAAAAATTCTGTGATATTGGAACTCAGCGCGGTCGAAAACACACCCATACCAAATTTCAGCTCATGTGGTCTAGTTTTGCGGATTCTGGACCTGGGGGCTTTCCTGAAGCGCAGTGGTTTCTTACTGCGCTACTAGTGGAGGATCATGTCAAGTCTAGAGCTTGAACAAAAAATAAACTGTAGCACCCATTTCAAGAACTCCTTTAACGAGATTGTCAAGGGATGGACGCCTGTCTATGGAGCTACCACAGCATTTCCATAACGGTGGACGTAACTGACGTACTGATAGCCTTGTTGAACACATCGGGTAATTGCTATGGCGATTATTCAGTGTTAACATCCCCTTCCCTCACAAATGCGTACGTTCTAAGCTGGAATTATCCCCGGAGTACCGACTGGGGTGAGGTAGCTGTAAAAAAACCTTTTAGCTAAGACTCTAAGGATCGTTGTTGAGAAACGTCCTTTAGAATAAAAGCACAATATATAAATTCAACTCCGCTATAAAGGACCCAGGGTTTATCACTGTTGTAATCACTACAAAGACTGAGATTTACTGCAGAAACTGTACATTACGTAGTGCTGCACCTTCCGACTCATTACTAGTTCTAATCAAGAACATTTGTTACATTTTTCAAGACATGGATACAAACTCTGTTTGCAACATTCACTTTATCAAGTTGTGTTAACATTCATTGTCTGTCGAGGAGCATCTCAAACCGGATGACCATTTTTGCCATGTCAGTGACGTTCCTAGAATGTTAGCTTAGTGCAGCTTCAGAAATTCGACTTTTTAGATAATTGATAAAGTCGGAACACTAGTCAATCCTATTTTTGTCATTACTACATTCTCCGCGATGCTGTACAAAATTTACTGTTGATGTAATTTGTTTTTATTTAATTTTAATTTAATTAAATAGTTAAGGAATCATTCAAGCATACAATCACAACCAGAAATTTTATTCAGTCTGAATCAAACAGACCGCAGGTTTGGTTTTTCCATTTATTTATGATTGCATTCTTCAGTAATCCCTGCCTCTTTCATGGACCCACATGCCAGATCAGGTTAATTTCATCTTTAGTGATGTGAAATGTGAAAAGCTGTAATCGTGTAAAAATCGTGCAAAAGTATTAATACACGTGTGTTGATTGTCTATTTATCACAGTATTACACTATGCCACAGCTTTATGACTTATCATTCCCGATGCCTTCACGTTAGTGGTGGAACCAAAAGTGAGTGGAACAACGGTAGTCTGTCGCAGTCTAAATATGTCAATCACGGAATTTCTAAACTCAGAATTCAGAGCCACATAAAAGTAGAAGTTCAGCAGCGAGTTCACAGCAAAGGAAAGAATGAAGGTCCGCCGGATCACAGAGCTGAGCGGGATCAGGTCCAGATCTCCGGCAAGAATGCAGATATTCGGGATGACCACAAAAATGAGGGACGAAGTCACCACAGCCCCTACAGATCGATTTAGACGCTTTTGTCGATTCAGAAATCTGGCATTATCAGTTCCCGTTAGCCGGCTAAAGCTCCACCTGGCGACAATGCTAACGATCATGTTACAGGCCACCGTAGCCATACCACCCACAGCGGCCACAGCTGTATGAAAGAGGGTATAGAGGCGGCCGAAGCTGGCAGCCATCGAGCACTGTTTAGGTAGTACTCTTTCCATCGGGCTGGTCAGTACAATCAGCACAGCTGGCAAAGCGCAGGCCAGATATGCCAAGACTCCGGCTGTAATCAACCTGACCTCCATCCGACCGGACCACCTGGCCTTGTACCAGGCAGGCGCAGTGACCGCAATCAGGCGCTCCGAAGCGATACACATCGTGCCGATGGTTGGCCACAATAGGCCGGCCAGAAAGCAGTGCCACCAGGGAACCAAGAGACAGTATCTCACCGGCATCAGGTCGTAGTAGCTGCCGGTTTTCAGATAAACGATCCGAGCTGGGCCAGAAAATAGAAAGGCTAGACCGAAGCACAGGTCACCAAACGCCAGAAATCCGAACAGTTTAAACTTCTTTGAGCTGATTACAACTATTAATACTGCCAGGTTGCTGATTGTAATAATGATGCCGAATATGGTATACAGTGACATTTGTTGTAAAATTGCAGCTGCCTGTGAGACAGTTGCATTCGTTGTATTTAACAAAGCCATCACGGAGTAAATCAGTTGATCCAGCTACAAAGATAAATCAATATATATAAATGATGGCATGAAAAGGATATGAAGAATAAAGAGACAAAAGTATTTTTTTAAAAAGAGAGCTTGAATCCTAAACGAGAGTTATGGAATACGACACTCTTTAGTCAGTTGTGTGTTTATATCCATTAAACAGACTATTTCTATTGATCGTTCTTTTTTCATTTGGTGCCGAAATATGCCGGGCAGGAGAACCAGGCGGACTCCTGAGTCCCCAGGGCGGAGCCAGTCCAACCAAAGTCCTTTTGGTTCAGTTTCCCCACAAAGACAAACGTTTGGCTTTGGCGATTTCTTGCGCTCGCAAGCTGAGCGCGAAGAAAGGCTTCGTAGAGACGCTCAAGAAAGAGAAGATAGATTTCAAAGACAAATGCAGGCGAATCAAGAAGAAGCCAACCGCAGACAGCAAGACTTGTTAAACCGAATGTTGGAACAGCAACAGCATTTATGAATCTAATGACCCAACAACATGCCAATCAGGTTGCCCCAGGTCCTGCGGTGCCCGTCCCTGCCCACCACCCCCACGTCACGATCACGGCACCTTTTATGGCGATAAGGAAAAGGACGGTATCGACTTTGACGACTGGGTAGGGCAGATTCGAGACTACTCTCAAAGAAGCGGCCAACCGGCAATGGACGTCTTGGACAGGGTCATTGAGGGAGTGGCAAGAGACAGTTTGCTGTCACTGGCACCTGAGTTTCGTCCGTCTCTCGACGACGTCGTCACCCATCTGAAACCCCTGGTTACCCCAATTATTACCCCTACTGCAGCGGCCCTCAAGTTGCTCGATCTGTCTCAGCCGAGAGGAGAATCCGTGGCTACGTACCTGCAACGGTGGCGACGGACTTTTGGCAGGGTCGGCGATCTTCAGTTCCTGGCGAAAGCTATCTGGCTGAAAGGTCTTCATCTGGAACAGAGGGATCATCACCGGCCGTGGACGAACGCACCTTGGTAGGTCCGCCCGAAAGCAGCATCACTCTCGAACAACCGCTTACAAAAATCAGAATTATACTAATCCTGTTTAACCATTCTTTATATTCCTCCTGAAAATACTGATTGTATTCAAATTTACAGAAATATTGTTCAATGGAATTTAGAATTGTACAAAGTATAGGTATTTGAGTAGTCTTATTGACACGAGTGACACAGATCTTAAGTTTATGACAAAGTCAACTTCATCTCTTCCAACTACATCCTCCTGTTTTGCTTTAAATTGGATTCGTCTGCTACTGCTTTGTTGAAAGAACGATCCCCTCGAAAGCTAAGGTCGAATACTCTACAATGGTTTTTGGAGGATCTTTTCCATAATTCTGTCCAAATAAGTCTCGTGGTTTGGTGGCTTACTGGTTGTTTCACATTTAAGTTTAACATTTTCGTGGGATGTCAATTGAGGCTGCAGGATTTCAAACACATTAGAAATTTAGCACTGATTACCCACCTCCACTGCTTAAAATTTCTAAAACTAGACGAATCGTTCTAAAACTTAGTATAGGTATGTTTTCAACCACGTTGATTTAAAATAAATTGAGTTTTCGAAACTAGATTTCTTTCGATCCGCAAGTAGAACCAAAGCATTTTTGACACGGATTTTGCTGTAAACTTAAAGACAAAGGCAGCTTTGGGTGGCAGAACATTGCAACGTTGCATAGAGAAATAATTTTGAACTTTTTACAGCCTTCAAAGCTTTAATAGTAAATTAACCGGAATCCTCAAAGCTGTTCCCTACGACTCAACTGGAAGTTGGTTTGCGTAGATACAAAACCTGAAATTATATAATTTGACGCACGTCAGTACCTCGGTTATCACCTGGCACAATTAAGCAAGTTCTGTTAAAATAGTGCAGTCGCCCAACACAGGAAGTAGGATACTATGAATTGAGGTTGTCATTAAATGTTGCTTCGTTCAAATTAAATTGTTAGCTAGATATAATTGCATATGTGCTCACGCAAAGTCTTACAATGGAAAAGTGTGTCTAATCGAAATCGTGCAGAGCTTCGTTTTTGCTCCCATTACGATTACACCTGAGTGAGTCTAAAGCCGGCCCACTAATGCCACACTAGCCCGCCCACTAAAGCAATCTGTCCGCCAGTCAGCAATTTGCTGAGTGTCTTCAAATTGCAATACAAAGTTGCATAGCCCATTTCCGCCCACTGCTCGTGTTTACAGCCGCATACAGGCCGTAAACTAGCAATTTCTGGGTGGCCAGACCGTTAGTTTTTAGGTTCAGAAACTCGGCTTTTGCCACAAAACAACACTTACATATAAGTATTAAGTTCTCATTGCTCGCATTTCTAGAAATAGGGGTGACATGGTGTTGAAGGTATGGAATTATACGGGTTACAGGTGGCAGGTGCGATAATTAAATTTCTTTAATACGGTACTTATGGTATGGTTGTGTTTCGCAAGTATGGTAGCGGTATCCAAACAAGAGTCGAAACAAGAACAAATACGAAAAAGAAGCAAGAAGCAAGAAGTACCTACTCTCTGAAATGCCAGGGTACAGCAATCAGTAGTTCTCTTTGCAATCCAATGTGCAGAAGTACTAACGTTATAAACGACATGTTTTCTGGAAACTAATTAACTAACTAACTAGTAAGTTTAAAATCAATATACTTAGAATTCCTGCAGAATTCGTTACACTGTGCGGAAATCTCATGGTGGAGATTCAACCCTGTGCAATAAGCCGATTAGCTTGTAGTGTACATGTGTAATGGAATTAATAAAACAAGATGTTGAAAATGACAGAAATTGGTCTAAAACTATCCCAGAATAATTAATCTGCAAGGAAGAATTCTTATGCCATGGATCTGTGAAGAAGAGCGAAGATCATCAACATGGAATGTATTCATCAAATAAAGTCCAAGCAATAATTGTATAGGTTGTCTTATGTTTCTCTAGCAAGAGTTGTCAGTATTTGGTAGAAATCAAGAAAGTTATCAATAGGGCCCAAGGTTAATACTCGATTAGGACATAAATTTTAGCCTTAATTATGATTTTAGCCTTAATTAAGTTCTACTAACGTGTGTCCTGTTAACAATACTAATCCAGGAATTGTGTAAAAGAAGTATTTCGGTCATAATCCCTTTAATAGGTGGAGTTGTTACTCCCATACGAAGAGAAAATCGACATGTAAACTAAACTTAGACGAATTAATGAGTGTTGTCCATAATTGAGTCGAGTACAGCCATAGGATAACGTGGGGGGGGGGAATGGGGGGGGGTGCAGACCCACCCCTGACCGACAAAAAACGGGTAGACCCCCTCAGCGAAAAGGAAAAAAGGGCAGACCCTCTCGCTCAGAAAGGAAAAAAGGGTAGACCCCTTAGCGATCTTTACCAAAAATAGGTGATTTTTTAGTAAATTTTAGCGATTTTTTCAAAAAATTTCCCAAAAATCGCTAAAAATTGTCATTTTTTACTAATTTTTGGTCAAAAACGTTCAAAATTCGCAATTTTTGCTAATTTTGGGGCAGACCCCCTTAAAATTTTGGAAGTTTTCAGGGGTAGACCCCTCGCCGAGGTCGGGGTAGACCCCCCCTAGAATCGGACCCCGTGTTAATGTATGAGTACAGCCCTCTCCGTAAAAATAGTGCAATCACTATTGTTCGTATACTAGTTAGCAGGAAGCTGTAAACTCAAAACATGAGGTTTATGTGTGTAATTAAGCCAAAATTTAGTCGTAAAAATTCCCCATAAAATGGAAATTGGCATTAAAAATAGCAAATATTAGAAGATGGTTCACTATTAGGTATGAAATAGCTAAGTACGTAGTTAGGTAGGGTTAATTAGTAATAGTTAAGTGTTAATTAGCTAATAATTAATTAATTTTAGTATTTTTGGTCAGAAAATGACTTGGGCTCATATGAAAGAGAATTTGATTTAGATTCCAAAAATCCAAACCCGACTTTTCAACTCCCAAAAATAAGAAAGTTATAATGGAAAATGTTTTTGTAAGATTACTTTTTGTGTCGTAATCTTACCACAAAAAGGAGTGTTCTAAAATTGGTTTTCTTTTAGGTTTGACTTAAGTCAAACCTTTTTTCCTTTTCCATTGTCTGGGAGGTTGTCTACCTCCCAGACTACACCTGAGTCAGGTGTTGTTCTCCTTCCTCGCTTTCTTTTTCTCTCTGCTAGGCCTCTTTCTTCCAAGGCCTAGCACTTGTCCTCGCTTGAACTTTTGGCCGAGGCCAAGGCCAACAACAAAAGAAAGGAAGAAAATAATAGTTTCAGCCCAAGTCATGCAAATTAGAGGGGGCTTACCTCCCTTATTAATAATATAATTATAAATATGAATAGCTAGATAGACGTAGGTAAGTACGTAGTTTATAATGATATAATTTTTAAAGTGCAGGAAATTGTGCATATCTTACAATAACTCGACGAAGTTACAAAATTTTACGAAGTTCTCCCTTTGGTTATGTTTATGTGTTAAGGAAAATTTCGCAAAGTTTCGCCAAGTTTCGGCACTGGAAATATATCAAAAATGGGTCAGTTGGGGGGCAATATTTTCAAAATCTCATTAATTTCGACCACTAATGGCCAGCTGGCTCAACCCGCCGCTGCACCTCACGTGTAAAAAGTGGCAAGCTTCTAGAAAGTTCTAGAACTTTCTAGAAGCTTTGCCTTAAAATCAAAGAGGCAATCCGCTCCAACTTTCGCTAATGACCTGTCACCGAGTTGTCAGCAAAACTGTCAGCTCGGTCCCAAAATTTTTGTTCCACTCAGTGTTCGCTGAGTTACAGCCGAGGTAGGCTGTTTTTCCCCTCCCTTAGGTGCGTCTCCAGTGTAGTTGCTACCTGCATGGGGATTCAAACGCACCCTCCCCGGTTAGGACGCGTAGGGACTTTTTCTCTGACCCACACAGGTCAGAGAAAAAGAAATTGAGTTTTAACACGAACACTACATTTTTTAGGGGGCCAAATGGGTGTGTTGTGCCCGGCCAAATTTTCAATAATACCTAGGCCTTTTGGCCAATCTTTTTCCTTTATTATGAAGGCCTTTGGCCATTTTTTTACTGTGCAGTTTTTGAGGCCTTCGAGCCATATTTTTTATACTATGCGAGACCAATGGGCCATACTTTTATGCATTTTTTGGGCCACAGAGCCTTATTTTCACTCAACATTTTGGGCCTGAGGCCATATTTTTAGTTATGATAGCATGTGTGGGCCTTGAGCCACCTTTATTTTATTTTATTTCATTTTATCTTCTTCCTTATTATTATTTTATTATTTCAATGAAGGGGCAGCTCATGTAAACCCCTCCTGTTCGATGGAGGTCTTGAGAATTGCCCCTGTTTCTGTTTTTCTGTTTTTATTACCGACACTCTCTGTATATCGAGGTTTGCTGACCGCAACCTCCAATTATTGGTTCATTTTTTGTTATCTTTTATTTACACTTTTGGTCAAACCACGACCAACTTTTTATCAATTTTTATCAAGGCCCTTTTGGCCTAAAATTGGTGTTTTTAAAGTAGAATACGGGATATTTAAGTGGGGACCCAATCCCTAAGTTTGAGCTAGAGGGTCTCTTTGCTACGACCCTATTTTTTATTGAGTTAATCAATAGCCATACTCACCCCACAGCCGGCAACTAGGAGTTGCCGGCCATATTGTTTTAATCTCAGGCTTTGTTAAGCCTTAAAATCACTGTTTGTAATTTGCACTGTTTGTCGTAGGTCGGTAACTAAAAATAATAGGTTATCAAAAAAACACGAACAAGTTTTAAAACAAAATTCCAAAATAATCTCTTGTTCTTTCTAAATAATTATTATCAAGCGTTTCACAGGGAATGACCGGCTTCCCCATTAATTAATTTAATTGTTGTTAGTAATTTTGTTTAATAATAATAGTTTTGGTTAGTAATGATTGCTTGGCAATCATTACTCACATGGCTTTCTCAAAGTTTTAAGTTTTTCCAAGTCTTACCAAAGTTCTGCGCTGAAAGTCGAGATTTAGAACCCTAAAACTCGCAACAAATCTCTCGCCAAAACCCGTTAGTTTAGTAGTTAAAAAATTACGTTTCAGGGATGTGCCTAAAATAATAGATAGAAACATAAATCACTTGGTATTAACTAGATTTAGGTTTTATTTAGATTGCTTTTAATTATGTTTGCCTTTAGGATTAGTTAGATAAGTAATTACCCAAGAAATCGTGTGTTTGTGTGTGTAAGCATGAATTGCATGAATGGCATTGTATACTGGTTCTTATGGTTGTATGTGCGTTGACTCGAGGAAACTTCTTCTGTTCGATGAAGGTTGTGAGCATCGCTGGAGTGATCAAGACTCAGACCTTAAGCAAGAATGAAGTGCATGTGTGATTTGTATGACTGATTGCATTTCTGTTAATATGAGTGTATTCTAGTCTAAACGTTGCATAAGTGGGGCATAAGTGGTTATTAATTTAAGTATTGTATAAATGTTGCTTAATTGTGTTTAATTAGCAAATAGGGTCACGTAGTTCAATATTAGATTACCTAGGATCTTTGTATGAATGTTCCATGTAATGTAGTTGTCAGTTATAATCGAGCAAGTGACCGTCCAAATGGGTAATGATTCTCTGTGTGCATGATCCGTATGAAATACCAATATTATGCTAGGATTCCTATAGTACGCAGGAAAAATAGTAATAAGTAATGTAGTTTTAGGTCGCAAGTATTGTATTCATGTCTGGGAGTTTGTGAATACATGGTTACGTAGGAAAGCTAGGTTTAGGCTCAGTTTAGTAAATATGCAACTGAGGTTAGGGCTATAGGATTTAGAGTCACGGGGACTCCGTATTAGGTCCTCATCAGTATGAATCTGGATGTCCTCGATTCGTCCGAGTAAGCCACTCTTTGTCAAGAGTGCGGACGAATCGCAAGAACAGGAATCCGTCAAATGACTGGTTCAATTGCCAAATTAATGCAAATTCTGTCTAAAAGCATCATTTTCGAAAGTCTCACCCAAAAGGCATGTTGACATTGTGTAAGAGGCTGTAATGATTGTAGTTTCTAGTACTATTCATTATGTTTTCTTTTTTTAATGTTAGAACATACCATTATTGCCATTTTTAGTTAAATTAACCCTGTGTAATGCATGTTTTGTTCCAAGTAATGGTCGCAAGCGCGGTCTAACACCATTTCATGTCGGTGTTCATGTTCAAAGGCAAAACTAACAAAACCTCGTTACGTAAAGGTTAGCAAGGTTGAAAAATCAACCTTGCTTGTTTTCAACTAATATAAGACTCGTCCATGTTGATTATCCACAAATGGCAATAATAGGTTTCAACACTCTGGTAACTTTAACTAATATCAATACTATACCTGAAATAAGTACACGAACCATTAGTTACGTAAGTATTATGGATAGGATACTAGAGCCATCTTCTAATAAAGGTCAAAACCACCAGTTTTATGAAGTCAATTTGTTTTCAATATTCGATATTTGCCAAAACAGGAAGTTGTTACCTTCCTTACTTAAACCCGCGAAACTAAAAGTTCTACATTCAAGTATTGTGTTTTCGCCAAACTCACGTGCAAATCCCTTTCTAATTAAGTAACACTTATCAAAGATAGGAAGTTGTTACCTTCCTTGCTAGGACTTGGAAAACAAAGGTCCTAGACTTGATCATTTTTAACCAAATTAATGTTTCTCGTGTTACCTGAGTGAATGGGTGCCTATCTGCTGTTAAAGGGCCCAAAATCGTATAAATTTCGTGTAATAGGTTTTAATCGTACAGAAGCAGACTGTACAAAGAGAGATCAAGTTGAAATCATAGTTTCACATTGAAACCGCAATTTCTTGCACGGGAATGCAAGAAATTGCCCTAAAAAACTAGCGTCTCGCTTAAAATCGATCTTAAGTGTTGTGATCTTACTCAAATCATTCGGAACTTGTGTTAATCCACTTAGATCTCAAGTTTTATAGCAATTTCGACTTGTACAAGTTTATCCCAAGTTCAGAAAGCCAAAATGTGAGTAATGGTTGCTGGGTTCGAATCCCGCACCTATAACTTGTATTAATGGGTTTTAACCCATTTGATTCAGGTGCGGTCAGTGAGAAGGATTGATCCTGCTCCATCGGAAGTCAGACTGTCAGCCTCATTTGGATCTTATCAATATTACAGTAGTGTGTCGAATCGGATTAATCGGAACAGAAGATTGAATTGTGTCTCAGTGGAATCAGTCAATTTAAGGTACATTGGAGTCGATAGAGAGTCGGATTTGTGAGCCAGAGCAGAGACAATCCCAAGCGAAGCACCAGAGTCTATAGTGGGACCTAAAGCCTAACCAAGCGAACTTTACATTGTTTTCAACTACTTCAAATTGTTTCCCTCTCTTTCAATTCAAAAGATGAACCTTTTTGAATTAATCATCAGCCTTATCGAAGGGGTTGTTACCCCCTGTCCCTGGGTAAAACTAGTTCAGTGATTTTCAAGTCAGTCGGAAGTAGAGGATTTAACGAAGAGATTAAATTAAGCCTTACTTGTACTAACCCCATAAATGGACCAGGAATCTCCCAACCGGACCCCCTTTGTGTTTGACCATTGGCGACCGTATAGCATCCGAAAGTGCTATTGTTACTAGCATTTCGGGCTCACCCAAAGACCGGAAATCTTGTACTACTAACTCCTTTAATCTGGTTAATTTAACTTGTTCAGTAGCGTAGTTATGGTCCTTGGTAAGGAGGACGGAAAAAGAGTTATAACTTAACAACACGAACACAAGCACATACGGACTGCACGATAGAGTTTAGCAATAGGTCGAACACTTTGTTAGTTAGTTAGAAAGGAAAGAAAGAGGAAGAGAGTAGAACTGAGTTTAGGTATCAGGACCTTGTCCCTATCATCAATTAATATCTCGGGTAAACCAAATACTGGCAACTCTGGCAAACTATTTTTGTTTGTCAACTTGTTCATACAACATACAGTTTGTGGTTTGTAGCCTGTCTTACTCCTTGTACTCACTGCAGTAATCACTCTTGTTGTTTATCGTCATCATTGTCACTGTTAATACTATAATTATCATTATTAAATTACTGTGTCCTAATACTGAACTCATCTATCAGGACATAAGGCTCAGGACAAGATTTGGATTCATAGCCACAGCACAAGTAAGTGATTAAACTTGAACCCTTGGTCCCGACAAAGACATCATCATCATCGGTCCAGAATCTTGATTTGGTAATCAAGATTCTCAATCAGTGTTCTTTGATACAGACCTGGTTCATCTATCCAAGAAATGGCAAGTGTCGACCCCGCTTGCTATTGATATCCCTTGGATCCCCTCCCCCCTTCAAACGAACTCACGCCTAGACCCCGTCCAGGTTGACCGCAAGGAATCTTTGGTTTTGGACAAATCACCTTCCGAAGATCCTGTGCCTAAGTTTATCTTCATTAGATAAACGAGTCGACCTTCCGTGTACTCGATGTGGTTGATACCCAGAGTCAGTCGTGATAGACTGTTGTGGAATTTGGAACTCCGATTCTACCCACTTCATTACACATGTAAACAACTTTTGCTCAACATAAGAGTCGACAAATGTTTTAGTTTGACCACATACATCACTATGTTTTTAATCCACACTTTGGTTAAGCTTCAATACTGTTTCTGATAACTTTAGGTGACTACTTAACAAAATTGCAGCCCAGAAAACTCCAAGCAAATGTCAGCTCGGCAAAGTGCATACGATTAAAGCCTACTGGAGCAAACGATCAATATTATCATGTTTATGTTTGCTATGAACCAAAACAATCAAACAAGAACTTAATCTGATTTCAGAAGTGATTTTGCCAAGGCTGAAACTTAATTTTGAAACTTAATGTTCTGAAAACACAGTCAGCTGTACATAGGAAGCCAGTAATTGTCCAATTGAAGTTTCCTCGGCAGTTTGAAACATGATCAGAAACCGCCATAATTTACACTCAAAGCTTAGCATTAATTGGTTAAATTATTTCTTCGTCGGCTGAACTTGCAGCAAGCCCTTCGACTTATTAAGTAATTTGTTCGACTAAAAACCTAAGGCGTAGGTCCTAGTTAGCGTATGGCGTATGAAACAATCTGGGAGAACTGTAATTTTGGAAAAGTTGAGGCTTTCAGAGAATTCTACTGAAACTGTCTTTACCGAATTTTTCCCGCACATTTGATTAAATTTCAATATAATTGAGCTTTGCAGATGACAAAAATTGATGGTGAGAAAATAGCAATGGATCGAAAATAAGACAATGGCTTAATTCTTTTGTACAGCATTCACAAGCCAAACAATTGTACATTGTTGTCCATCCAAATTCATTAACCAACTAGTCGCGCTGAAGTAATGTAATTGTAACTTGGAGATTTAGCTTTATTTTATACCGAATCCATACATTCTGACAAATTTCAATTGTTCAATTCTTTTTGCGAGCGCCTTGAACAATGGCAAAATGTAAAAAGAAATTATAAATTAAGCTGACGTCGACGTATTGTAGAATGAAACTGAAAGAAGGCATGGGGGTGAATCGAATCTGAAGGAATAGTTTAACTAACTCAGAAATTTATATTTAGTTGCCATGCTCAAATTTTCTCTACATATCTGAAAAGTTCCATAAATTATTTCAGACTATCACCTTGCTCTGAAGAAGCAGTTCTGCTTGAGAGTTGACAGCAGTCATTACCTAAATTTGGTCGAAAGTTCAGACTTGAAAAACGAGAGAAAAAACTGAAGTTGACAAAATGTAAAAAGCCAACCGTTTATACTGACTTTTCGGTTTCAACTTTTTTACTTCTAAGCAATCTGACTTCGACCATCATTTCATCGAACTGGAAGAACATGATGACAAGAATAAAGAATTGTTCAAACTTCTAAGTTCAACGGTCATTCGTAGTCTGGATTTTAATGAACGATGAATGAATTTAAGAACCTTGACGATGGTTAGCCAGCTATCGTTAAGTCGTCGGGCTTGGAGTCGATAGCTTCTCATCTCGTGAGGAAGGAGTTTAGGCTACAGTTCAGTTTTCAATCGGTCGAATGTGGCATTAAGTTATTATTATATTATTTAAATTAATCTCATTAATGACACTGCTGCGGGTAGGTACAGTAGCACCTAAAGAACCCTTGATCCACTTGTCGCAAAATGGCTCAAAATGGACAACTTTTAGCGTTTGTCTTTGTCTCTTTGTTTTAGCGTTTTAGCGTTAGCGCATCTGATCGGTTGCCTGCCACACTCCATTTGCATTAGACGCTGGTTAACGCCTTCGTACAAGCCAAGGATAATACGCCATGTCGCCAGGGACCTGGGAAAGCTTGATACTTGTTAGTTGTTACTGTCAGAACAAAATATAAGCTAACGTCAAAATAACGGCAAACCCCTACACAATGTCCCCTGTTTTTACGGTGTTTAAAGTTTTAGCAGGCCAGAGGTCCAGCCGCAAGCAATTACTATTGTCAAAATTAGTCGAAGTATACATATGTACACTAGTAATGCTAGATTATAATTCTACGTCCTAGAAAACATCTGGACACCCTTGAAGTGAGAAAAAGACTCCAGGCTGTGCAAATGTTTCAGGTTTCGGGGTTGGTGAGCTCCGGTGTTAAGTCGCCGTGGTTAATACTACATGAATCTGCCAAGTCTGCTGCCAAAATGCTTAGAAGTAGATTATAACAACAGCAAACAACATTGTTTTAACCTTAGAAACGGCATATCTGAGCCAGTTTTAACTGTACTCAGCTCATAGCCGCCAGTTCACTCGGCTAAACTTCAGCGAGATCTACACAAATGTGGAAATCTTCGGAAACTATTTTGGGTCTTTAAATTCGTTCAAGAAACAAGCCACCTCAAAAGTTTCTTGGGATAAGAAAAACCAAAATGTATCATGACCAATACTATTCTGCTATATAATTTAGCCTGATAAAAGTTATTCCTAAAAACTTAGCCTGGATAAATTGTTTATTAATCCCTCGATGATAGCTATCACTCGGCCTCAGTCTTAACTTTCCGTATTTTAATTTTTAATTTCCTTAAACCATGTGATAGCAGGCGTTGAACGCATTATTAATTCACTGTCACTTCAGTGGATACCAACTCCTTCTAGCTCAATTGGCAGGGCAGAGTGTGGGAGTTTCCGGAAGTAGATGGTTCGAATCCCACCTAAGGCCCGAATTCTTTCGGATCTTAGGGTGTCACATGCTGGTGTTACAATTTCATTTCTTAACATCACATCTGGCATTCACAGGTAGCACGCTGGCGAGCCTGAGAACAACAGTCCAGAGGAACAACAGTCGCTCGCCCTGGAGTCTGGATCACCATTCCAGTCACAATGCGCTACCCGCGTTGTTTAGTGGATTCATTCATTCCGCCGCAGATTTGTGGACTATCCATGTGTTTGCAAACCTATATAGAAATATATTTTTGAACACACGCTGTTTGAGCTTACAAGCTTTAACGGTAAGCATATGTAGAGCGAGCGAGCGAACGCCCGCTCTGACTGGGTACCAATCTGGGATCTTGCTATGGTGCAGTTTGTGAGGGTCAACCGATAGCTTGCCATGTATCACGCTGTTCATGTACAGTTTACGACTCTTATCAAAGTCTTTATGTATTGAACTCTAGATAAGGGAGGCATCTTTTCATTGCTATAGGTTTAGTCAGTTCGTCAATAATTTACAGAACTCAGAAAGAAATGCAGATATACAAATTGTAGAAACTCCAAAGTACTAACGTTTACAGACAGAATCAATCCGATTACTAAACAGGAAAAAGGTTCAAAGACCTCGTTGCCCGACAAGTTATAAATCAATTTGAGTTAAACCAAACAAATAAACTTACAGCCATTTGTAGCCTAATAGGTTTGCCCCTTTAATGGTGCGATCTCCAGTTAGAACTATACACGTTGCCTGTTAAGGCTATTCAAGTTACTAAACTCCTTTAATAGCGCTTAACGTAATTCCCATTTACAATCTACAATTGTTATTTTCTAGTCTACAATTTACACTTAAACAGCGACTCAGCAAAACGATCCAGTCCCTTTAGGAGGGCATCCCAGGCTTCCTTCTGACTTTTGGGATGGTCCCTGTGAGTGCCTCCGTAGTCCACAATAGATTCCGAGCTCTGCAGAAACGGGACCACATCACTCAACGGCATGTAGGGCGGTTCAATTAGATGCCCCTGACCATGAATAATCTCCAATTCGATCTCGTCCCCTTTACCAGCCTTCGTCCACATATTTTTGAGAATTTGGGCAATCTCCAGATTCGGTGTTCCCTTATCCTGATCTCCCATGATCAGCAAAATCTTGGGATTGTGGGTGTGCGATAGGTCAGTCTTTTCGAAAAAGTAGGGTTTGGGGGAGAACTGGTCATTTCTGATCAACACATTGGCTCCACCCACAAACTGATACATGTCCCCCTGCAGGAGAGTAAAATCAGAAAACTCTCGACACAGATATTCACTGGTGGGATCCAGATTTAGAAAAGTCCCGGTATTGGCACAAATGCAAAGCTTTACCCTCGGATCCCGAATGACCAAATTTAATCCAATGCAGGATGATAGGCAAACACTCACCAGAGCAATGCCACCCGGCTTAGCTAACGGATGGCTGGTAATAAAATCAATAGCTCGTACGAAATAGTCCATTTTAATCTCAGAAAACACTTTTGTTTCCAGTTCTGGATGGTTATAGTAGCCCAGGGCCAAAGCTAGATACCCGTATTTAGCATAGAGTGAAGCTCGTACCTCGACACAGTTACCGATACCGCCGAACATATCGATAACAGCCGGAAATGGACCCCTGCCTTCAGGAACGAATAAAGTTCCTACCAAACCGTTTACCCGAACCGGGATTCGGGTAACGTTCGGCGGCAGAAAGCTTCGAATCATGGATCGTTCACAGATAAAATCGTCCTGTAGATGAGCTCGACCATAATAGGCGACTCGATGAAAATAATTAAAATCCCTGTGACCCTTCCATACCGTTAGCGAATATTGAATGGATTCCGTAACATCAAAGATAGCAAATCGAAGCACCCGTTTCTTGCTGACGACTGGAAGGGCACTGGAAAATATTCCCATAGGGAACGGTCCCACATAAGTACCACCTAAGGACGGGGCCACCGCTAAATCCACTACACCTTCGGAATCGGAGTAGAAATGACCGAAACCCACAAACACGCCACCGCGATGGTCAAACTGTGATAAAATTGTAACGCCTTGATTAGGCAGCAGATTCACAACCTTTAGCACAAACTCTTCGTCCACAACGGCGAAGTCAGGAGCAATAATTGTAGCCATTTGTTCGAGATTGCTATAACAATTAGCATACATGCATTAACATATGTGTCACAGGACTAAGTAAATGGCTACCTAAATTTTAATAGATCGATGAATTTTAATCTTAACGAGGAATCTTAATCTTAATCTTACAAAGCTATATGTATGAAATGAATCTAAATTAATCCTAATCTTATCTATGAAAAACCAGAAGCGCAAATGTCAGAAGCCGTAACAGGTACCCTCTAATGACTATTGTGAGAGGGTGGATACTCGATGGACGCAAAACACATGAGTGCTGGGGATGGGGAGTTACTCTTCCTCAACCATACCTCACTGTGCAAAAACTACATACTGCAATACAGGATCTTTACATACATAAATACAACTTTACAACTTGCATTTTTCGGCGTCGGCCGCCGGTTCTCCCCACCCTACCCTTCACAGAATTCCGCTTTTTCACATACTGTCTTTTCACAGGTCTTCGCCCTTTTCAAAATTTACATCCAGCGCACGACTGGGCTGCAAAAGATGCTTTCTTGAAGTTTCAAATGAACAGCAAAGCGCAACTGTCGTTGTCTTCAAGTGCAGCAAAAGAATGGACGGTTTATAGCAGATCATTTGACATTCAAGTCACGCTACTGTACCAAAGACGTTCTGAAGTTTGAATTTCCTGCAGGTGATTGATAAGGCGAAGTTACCAAAGCAGTAACTTTATGTTAATGATGTTAATAGTAAACTTTTTTGAGCAAACTTGAAATGAACTGCACTAAACTGTGCGCTCCTGTTCAAACTGTAAATGTTTCAGACGTTCGCAAACTTACGGGACAGCGGAAGAAGCTGTGTCAAACGCAGACGACCCTATCTCTGCAGCTATGACTCTAATTGACGCCTTCATTATCTTCATAACTTTGAAGAAAAACAAAGATTATTTGAAGTAGGCGTCCGCTCTGACTGAACCTGGCATGAATTCTCCGACCATTTTCAAAACTAAACTATATTCAAAATAAAGTAATGTATTGAAGCTTGGCTATGCCTGGAGCTTGAAAATTTAGGGGAAGCAACAGACAAACCCGGAGATCAAAATCAATTAAAGCATAACCTTGCCCTAGATAAACTCAAAACTTATGCAAAAATCTCAAACAGCACTGCACTTTAGAAAGTTGTAGCTGCTCTATGACAGAGCTGTCTTTTAAAACTACATGAGAATACCAGAAATGCACTGCGTGCATGTGGACAAGTTTGTGCGTACTTTGACAAGCAACAAACTTGACAAGGAGAAAACTGGTCTTTAGAAAATTTGTCTACAATGTATGTGATAAACGCTTCCAAATGGCTTGGACAGGGGCTTGTGAACAGAGCTGTGTTTCTGAAGGTCCAACTGATAATTTGAGAAGGTAGTGTCGAGGTCGACTAGTTAAAAGGACACAGTCCTTTTAGTGGATTTTTATACCGCCGGAGGCGGTATACTTGTGATGGGTTGACCCATCTGAATTTATATGTTTTGCATGTAAACTGCTTGGCGCGGAGGATTTCCGTCCTATCTTCAACACATGTCCCTGTTACGCAGGTTTTTTTGCCCAACAATTTTTCTACGATTTTGCAATTTTTAGAGCTTCATTACAGTCAATTTAGTTAATTTTCAACAACGCCCTGTAAATTGTTTTGCACACGATCTCTCTCTGCCTTTTCTCATATTACCGAAAATCGGGCGTTATTTGCTTGTCACTTGATTGGCAGAGGTTTAACAGATCAATAAATAGCTAAAACTGATGTTACAATTTTCGTGTGCAAAGACTGATTTTGCGTTTACACAGTATTTATATCATTAGTGTTTGCTTTGCTTCAGAATTAAGATAAAATAAATTGTTTAAAATAAACATATAGATAAATCATAACTTTCTCTCTCGCGGTTTACTCCATATAATCGCTATAGTCAGAGTAGTGTAGTGGCTAGGGTGTCCGCTTGGCACTGTTCCGGATACAGATCGAATCCTTCTTCCGGTATAATTTTAGTTTCACAATTGGTAGTGGCAAATGGCAATAAAATACTCCCATTCTTATGTCTCAGAAACGGTAAATTTCGGGGAGGTGAAACTAGTCAAAAGCTAACGTCACTAGAACAGTATGATGAAAACAAACAAAACGTTGAACACATAAATCCCAAACTCTACGGCGGTATTATTCCCCTTTTAAGGGGCAACTTGTTTCGAATATAACAGACCCGTCTTAGATGGCGCTAAACATGCACTTTCACTCTATTTCAGGAAGATTGTAAAAAAACAAAGCGACGCTGAACGAACTGAACTGCTAAGTACAACTGAACCAAGCTCGTTACCGAGTAAATATTACGACAGGGATACCGCGACCACAGGGACTATATCTACTTCAGTAAGAGCCTTCACAGCAACAACGTTTAGTTACACGACGACCGGTAGATTCCAGATACAATATGTGAGATAAAGCTATTTTTGTTACTACGCACTGGCAAGAATGTAAGGATTGGACTAACAAAACAGTAGCAAGCTCTTTATTTCAAAGCACTACACGGAAGGCGAAAAATTCATTTCAATACAGTCGATCAATATACTATTGTTTACAGATTCGAAATTTTGTGTGCATTTTCCGCAGTTTTTTTTAAAATAATCGCTTAAACGGTCGTTTTCATTTAGTCTCTAAAGTACAGATTTTACAGCTTCTCCACACATACTGACACATGACATTACTCATACGAACAAAACAGGGTCATATTAGAACCCTCCAAGCTTCTCGGATCTACTTCGCCAGAAAGAATAGCAAGAAGATTCACGGAAAGTTTCGGCAGGACAGTGCCACAGGCGGCCTGCCATTTTCTAAGTTCAATGATACACTTCAGAATCGAAGCTTCAATCACTCTTATGTTGATGCATTCCAGTTTAGGTCTATGAATAGTCAGCCACATAAAAATATCCTCCACTGTCACAGGACCGTCCACTTTACTGCCCAACGAGAAGTGTGATAAATTAGGTGATGACTTTGCAAGGATGTCCTGAATTGCTTCTCCCGAGAGCTTAAAGCTGTGTCCATTTAGTGCTAATTTTGTAAGCTGGGAATGCTTGGTGATTAGCAGGGCGAGTTCAGCACAATTGGAAAGATCGAAACTAACTTCAAGATCGGTTAGCTTTGGAAGACGCAAAGGATTTAGGCTATCCAAATTTGCAGGCACGTTTTCTGGATGCAATAAATTTATCTTTAGAACCTCCAGATTATGCAAATGAGCTAGGGTGTTCCAGAGTTCAATTAGGCTAACAGAATGTTCGAAATTGGCTTCGATGGATAATCGAGTCAGTCTTGGGATCTGAATCAATTGCCTGAAACCTGTGATTCGATTGAATGAGGTCAATTCAACAGAGGTCAAATTTGGACACGATGAAATTAGCGACAAATTCAGTACACTGTGACTTCTGTGATAAAGTGCAACAGATTTTAAATTGGTGATCTCCAAACTGCCGTTAGGAATCATCCAAGTAGGGATATCCAAAGTTTCAAGTAGTGGCAGACGGGTCAACCATTGCGTTTCCGGCGCATTCTGATCAATGGGGCTAAGTTGATCACAACAACCATGTTGTGCTAAACTCAGGCTCCTAAGGGTCTCTGGCAACAGTAAAAGGCCATTAACTCCGTGCAAATTCAGTAATAATTTCAGTGACCTCAATTTTGTAAATTGCGACACCAGTTGGACGACATCAAAAAATTCCGTAGTTGGAAACCATAGGTCTAAGTGTTCCAGAGTGCACTTCATTTTGCGTAGCAACCATTCCACCTGCTTATGTGTTGCTCTTTCCCTTTCTTGGACAAAGGACTTGACATCCGCGTAGTACATCTGATCGTGCCACGTTTTGCAGACTAATTCCGCTTGGCGACGTTCGCTGAGCGACAGATAGGACCAGACGTGATTGAGAACAACAGTCGGCAACATTAAACCTGAAGTAGAAATCACTAGAACTGACAAGCTTTCGCCTTGAATAGAATCAACCTGCTGGTTTAACAATTAACTACCTGAAACCAAGAGTTTGCAAAGGAATAGTGAGAAACTCTGCTCTTCCTAGTGCTTTAAGCTTGCAAGATGCTAGGCACATTAAGACCGAAATCTCGGGGGGGGGGGTACCACCTACCGTTGTTAACCATACGTTTATATGCGTTTGAACTAAAACGCATCTGATTGGATAATTGTCTACCTTATGTCAAATTTACGTGTATAAGCGTACCCCCTAAGATCTCGGTGGGGGCTCCCAATTACACGTACAAGTTTGCATAAACGTTTAGCTCTTTGCTGATTGGTTAAATTCGTACGCCGTTAGAAATCAGTAAATCAGCAGAGCTAAACGCTTATGCAAACTTGTACGTGTAATTAGGTCCGCTTATACGCGTAAATTTGACATAAGGTTGACGATTAGCCAATCAGATGCCTTTTAGTTAACACATGGTTAACAACGGTAACTGATGCCCCCTCCGAGATTTCGGCCTTAATGTGCCGAGCATCTTGCAAGCTTAAAACACTAGGAAGGGCCGAGTTTGTCACTCTTCCTTTATAAACTCTTGCTCAAACTAAGCAGTTCAGTACCTGAAACTGAAATAAAAACTGAAACAATTTTGGGTGAACGACTGAACTTAAACTGAAATGATTTAAGATGCCGACTGAAACTGAAACTAAAATGGCCTACCGAAACACCACTAACTACATACCTTTTGTCACAGATGTTGCTGAAAAGTTGATATAGTGGCTATCGGGGACAGAGAACACAAATTTAAAATCCGTTTTATTATTCTGAGCGTTGTTAGTTCTCCATATACATATGAGCCATACGCTATAAGCGAAGCTTGAAAAGTAAACTTTTGTTACAATTGTTAATTGTTACAATTGTGCAATTGCGCAATTGTTACAGTGAGTGGCTTTAGCTCAGGTAATCTTTAAGAACTCAATTCTCCTTTTCCCTTTTATGCTGAGCCAAGGTACTAAGAGAATAATGAGACAAGAATGAGACAAAATGCCAATTGGCAAATCAAATATTCCAATAATATCAATAGTAAATAATACATGTGAGTGTTACCTCTATGTTATTCATTCACGAATAATGCTCTGCGGATTCGAGATGAGCACGGGCCGGATTTTTTCGGCTCGGCCCGACCCGGCCCGCTCCAAAATTCTACTCGGCCAGCCCGGCCCGCTAAAAAAATTTCCAAATTTTGTTAACAATATTAATTCAAAGTCATCAATGCAAGGTGGAAAGGCTAAATTATGCTACGAAATGTTAAATTTTGCCATAAAATAACCAGAATCAGTAAATGTGTAGCTAAGTTTAGCGATTTTACAACATTTTCTTAGGTTGATCCGGCCCGCAAACCATTGGAGGACGGCCCGGCCCGGCCGGGAAGGGCCGACGGGCAGAAATGCTCATCTCTACTGCGCATTAACGGGACACACCTCCCAATTGCGCTCACAGTGGATCCGCCCGCAATTGACTACCTAGTAGGTCCCTCGCGAATCAGTACAATTATCAGTACTAAATTTTGTCTGCTCACTTGTTCCTACAGTAAGCCATCCGCAAATGTTATCTATCATTCTTCTTGTATCAGAAACCCCCACCCGCAGATGTGACCATCATTTATCAATTCCGAATGATGGGTCACGTTAGCTGGGACATCCCTGTCGACATGAGTGAGTATAAGCAATTGCCTGCTGAGCTGAGTACTGATTTGCGAGGGGTCCACTAGATACACAATTGTGAGAGGGATAGGGCGTCAGCTCGCAGAGCATGCCTCATAAGCTGCTCTCATGCGTCATACTCTCCACACTCTTATCTATTATGTACTGTAGATAATATGCCTACAAGAAAAGTGGGAATTGCAAAAACATGCTGGACTTTACCAAAAAATAACTGAATTATCTGACAAAAGTGCCTGAATCTCTATGACAAAAGTCTGAACAGAGCTACAAAAAGTGCATAGAGAAACAATGACAAAACATGTTTCTGCTGCCTTCACATATGCGTATCTACTACATCACATAGAAAACTAGCTTTGATGGATGCTGAGCCTGGTGGTAGCTAAGTAGCAGAAACATTGATTGGTTGCTGTCTGCCACAAGAAATGCGTAAAGAAAGAAAGCTTCACACTTTTGCTCTGGAAATATAATATTTAACTAAGTTTAATAGTTTATTCTAATAAAAAGAAAGAAAGCTTCACACTTTTGCTCTGGAAATATAATATTTAACTAAGTTTAATAGTTTATTCTAATAAAATTACTTTTTCTTGAAAGCTTTGTTTGATGTATGATGGTGATGATGAAATCCTAAACGGTGATTACGAGTTTAAGTTGTATAGAAATTTCTTAAATCTCAAGAAACCCCCATCAAATGGATCATTCATTCAGTAATCCTTACAAAACTAATTCAAAGGTGTGATGCAAACAAAACTAATTAGTACAAACATATTTGGGTCTTGTCTCAATTACCCCCCACCAGTCAAAAAATTCTGAAATATTTCAACTCAGCGTAGTTGAAAACCTGCCAATACCAAATTTTAGCTCATTTGGTCAAGTTTTAAAGATTTTGAGTGGTGGTGCGAGGGAGGGGGGAGTAATCGAGACAAGACTCAAATATTTTGGTGACTGATAACATGTACTGTTCTGTCGAAACTATGACACATTTGAACCAACTACCAGGGTGTGCAAGTTGGTCGGCTTTCAAATTGTGTCACTTTCGGTTTTAGCCTGTGGTATTGACACAGGTGTGCTCTGTCAGGCAGCTGGCCAGCCATTTCAGAAAAGGCAGTTTATGTAATATGTCGGTACTCGGTATATACTTATGCCGGCAGTTTACCAGTTTCCTCTGTAAATTGACCATTAAATTAGGCGGATTCATTTTTATATGCTGATTACTTGTTTTGTCAGCCCTAGGGCTAGGACAGTATTTTCACCTTTGAGCCATCGGTCGGCCGGTATCAGAATGTCCGCAAGCCGGTCCACCAAAATTTCGGCTGGTCAACAACACTAATTTCCTTGTACATACGAGAATGCGTGCGTAGGTCGATAATTCTTCTAAAAGGCTATTTGTTACATAGCAATTACGTTGCTTTGGTTTTCCTATAGAATAAGGATCTCTCATTCAACAATGCACTGCGGATCCTGATTTTCTTACTGAAATGAGACTCCATTCCTGTATCTGTTTCTGCACATCACCATTGGCTGGAACCACTGTGCAACATCGTTGACTACTGTAACCAATATTAGGATTAACATCCTAATTTATTATACCGCTACACAGCCAAAAGTAATGCTTTGCACACAGTTTTGCCTTTCCTAAGCAATTGTCAACAGATGGCAGTGCTAACGGCGTAGCAGGTTTATAGTTTGTAATAAATATTAGCTGAAACACAACCATTAACACTGTTCAACAACATTGATTGGAGGGTCTCCAGGAGTTTCCAAAAAAGAAGGTGGCTGTCGTAGGGAATTCATAGTGATGTCGTAGGTTCAGACCACCTCGTCGCCAATGTTGCATTGAGAGCCGACTGCACTCAACGGTGTTTACTGCAAAACTGATACTACATCTGACTACTGAGTACATTTCAAACTTCCTAACTACACATCAGCATATAGTAACGATTCCTAGCTTAGAACATAACATGCAATCACTAGCATGCGATCATATCACTATACAACAAAGATTATGCTTGCTTAATTAACTGTCATATTCATATTGACTAAAATAAAATCGTCAAATTTCTTCCGTATATTTTTCAGTTCAATTGCACTATCCAGATAAACAAAGCAAGTAGTATAGGGAGGCCTTTTTGACCAGCACTCCCGGGAGAAAAAGTCGGAGTAAATTTTCCATTCCCTTTCTTAGGTTATGGTTACAAGTTTGTCTTCGTTGTTTGGTTTTACCACCCTTTCTATGATTCTATATTCCTTACTCGCCGAGGTTCTTGGGTTTTCCAAGCTTCTAATTTTAAGGGTTTATATACTCTTCGTGCAGCATCAGGCAATCAGGTTTCATAAATATTTTATAAGGTGATTTTCAACGGTACATAACTTTCTCATCCCTGATCCGATTTCGATGAAACAGATACCTTTCGATTTCTCTCCTCGAGCTCTACAAGTCTAGACCCAACTCACTTAGTTTCAGCGAAATAAGGATTTTTATAATTTTTGGTGAAGTATCAACAAATCATGTTTCATAAAGGTTTTAAAATATTTTACCACCCATAACTTTCTCGTCCCTGATCCGATCTCGATGAAACGAACACCATTCGATTCGTCTCGTCGACCTCTATAATTCTGGACCCAACACGCTTAGGTTCTGATAATACACCCCTTCAACCCATTCATCTTCTCTATTCATCTACCCTTTTCGGTCGTCTCGGTCTCTTTGGTTGCTTTCCCTTCTTTATTAAGTCTTTACTTTGGACTTGAGTAACTCATACTTTACACCGAGCCTACTCTAACTACTTACTTTTCCTACTTTTTGCACATGTTTTGTATTGACCGTTCACTAGATGTACTGCTAACTTTATAACATTTGAATTGGTTTTCCATCCCTCTGAGTCACTCCTAAAATTTCTCCGAAGATACTCCGAGCATACGTTCTTCAACTTTCAGCCTTCACCACTGACTTCGTCGACTTCCCTAATTTCATTCACCGCGTCACTGTTATATTACTCCAAACCTACCCTGAGCATACTTTCTTCAACTTTCACAAATTCTTACGTTTACCTACCTGGCCTTAACCACAAACCCATTCTACCAATGTGCGTCACTCCTTAATTACACCAAGCCTACTCTGAGAATATTTATCCAACTTTCTTAGATTCTTACTTTTACCTATCTTGTCTGACCTTACCTAAGAACCAGCTTCCTTGTTTTGTGCACTGAGTCACTTTGCTTGATCTCTACCACTTCTCCTTTCCCTTAATTTATACTGCGAGTCACTCAGCCCCTTCTTGCTAACCAAACTTTTCAAACATCAGCCTAACCCTAACCTAACCTAACCTATTAACCTAACCCAATTTTCAACTTAACACATTTCCCAACTACCTTGGCTTCATATATACTCGAGTCACTCCGAGTTTACATCAACCATAGTCTAAGCCTACATTGTCCTGGCATCAATCGATTTTCCACAGCTGGCATACCACGATCATGATCCTTATACATCACTCCAAACCTACTCTGAACCTCCTTCGACCCTTTTGATCATTATTCCAACAATTGCTTTCAGTTTACCCTCATCTGTTCAACCACCTCAGCTTTGAGTTTCGAGTCACTCCAAGCTAACACCGAGTATACACCGAGCTTGCACCGAGCTTTGTCAGTAATGTTGGGGTAATGTTTAAAAATTTCAGAGAACAATTTATTGATTCACAGTACTCGAAGTAAAAGACGGTGTATACTCGGTGAGTGGTAGAGATCAAGCAAATTCGTTTAAAACGTTATGAAGTTTCGACGATCGCACAATATGGAGCAAGGTAGGAGTAACCCATAGCAGAATTTTACGGTGGAATGAGAAACCGGAACAATTGATTTGGAGAGACTGATAAAAATGAAGAAGACTGAAGGAACGAAAAGGACTTGATTAAAAAACATCATGAAAGGACATAAAAGGAGTAAATTTGGAGTAGGTTTGGAGTAGGCTCGGTGTTTACTCGGTGTAGGCTCGGTGTTATTTAAGAGTGACTCAGTGCACAAAACAAGGAAGCTGGTTCTTAGGTAAGATCAGACAAGATAGGTAAAACTAAGAATCTAAGAAAGTTGGATAAATAGGCTTAGAGTAGGCTTGGTGTAATTAAGGAGTGACGCACATTGATAGAATGGGTTTGTGGTTAAGGCCAGGTAGGTAAAGGTAAGAATTTGTGAAAGTTGAAGAAAGTATGCTCAGGGTAGGTTTGGAGTAATATAATAGTGACGCGGTGAATGAAATTAGGGAAGTCGACGAAGTCAGTGGTGAAGGCTGAAAGTTGAAGAACGTATGCTCGGAGTATGTTCGGAGAAATTTTAGGAGTGACTCAGAGGGATGGAAAACCAATTCAAATGTTAAAGTTAGCAGTACATCTAGTGAACAGTCAATACAAAACATGTTGGGTCCAGAATTATAGAGCTCGACGAGAGGAATCGAATGGTGTTCGTTTCATCGAGATCGGACCAGGTGTAGAATATTTCCTTGATTTAATCCAAAATTATACGAAAGTGTGTGCTAACTTTATGTAAATCAATCTAAAATATACTCTTGTGTAAAGTCCAAGGCAGGACTAGCTAATCTTTCAATTCTTCAAATTCGAGCGAAACTCTAGTCAGTCTTTATGCTGAATCTCTGGGAGTCGCCGGTTTTCACCTTCGCCCATTTCTATGTCAGGTTTGTGACGCCTTCGGGCAATTTGGGGGAAGTAGTTCTGGGGTCCTCCCTCCTTGGGTCTTTGAGTCATTTTTCTCTATTCCTTTTTGAGTCTTGTGTAAAAGGTGCTTGTCCCAATTTATCTTGTTTGTTTTGAAGACAATATTTTGTATTCTCATGAAAATTTTGTACGTTTTGGATTCCGTCCTACTTTGTATTTTTTCCTTGTAAAGTAAATCTTGTGACTTGTAAAATTAGGGCTTTGTCGTTTTATTTAAGTAGGATAGCGATTAAGTAGGGGATGATCAGACATATTACACACTCTTTCACGAACCTCCAACTTTTAATGCAACCAAATTATTTACTGAATATTTTTATATTCCACAAACTGGCGACCGTAACTTTGAGTAAATATGTCTGATTCTTCCCCCCGACTTACTCGCTACCTCAAAAAATTACGCGACGGCACTGCCCGACTTTTTTCTGAATTACCCACCGGGCAAGCACCTGAAATTTCTGATAGTTTTTTGAATCAGAAACTTTCTCAAAAACGCCGGTCTACAAACTTGGGGGGAACTGACTTGGGGGTTCAACTCCCCCCCAAATTTCGGGGAATGCTGGGGTATCTACACGGTTGTCAGTAGGGGAGGTGGGGGGACAGAGTCTCCCCCAAAATTTTCAAAATTTTTCCCAAGATTCCCAGAATCCCCCCCAGAATTTTACCAATCTCCGCCAAAATTTTTCTCACCTCCCCCAAACTTCTGGGGCTGTTGGGGGGGTCTGACAATGTTATAGGTGTGCGTAGGTGTACCTCAATGGAGGCGTTGGGGGATCAAATCTCCCCCAAAATTCTCAGATTCTTCCCCAAAATCCCATAAATCTCCCCCAAAATTCTCAGAATCTCCCCCAAAATTCAGTAAATTCTCCCCAGAATTTTTCGAATAATCCACCTCATTTTAGTTTGCAGATTCCTCAATCTGCACCCCCCCAAGTTATAATTTCGTCGCCGTCCCCAAACTCTGAGTCTGACCAATTACAGGGGGAACTCCCCCAACCCCTAAATCAAGATTTTTCTCAACCAGGAAACTCGGAAAATCGACTCCCCCAAAATTCAGTTCCCTCACCTACAATTTTTCGGGGGGGTGTCCGCCCTCCTACCCCCCCTCGCACCAGACGTAATTTTACTGCTGGAGAAATTTTGCCCACAGGGAAAACCTCCAGCAGTAATCTTAATTTTTCTGGTGCTCTGCAAAATACATGGGGGGGACCCACTGAGCTACACCTATCAAATTTACGCTCCCCCCAATCCACAAGGGTTGTCCCTCCCCAAAATTTGCAGCAGAATTATACACTGGATCAGCGGGAGACCCGGGTGAAAACGGTTGGGGGGGGTCAGTTTCTGCACCCTCACAAATCACTCCCCAGCCTGTAGAAAATCCCACTACCCCCCAACATTCTGAAAATTCAAATTTTCGACGCGATTTTGATGATTTTATTTCTCCCAGGTTTGACGCTGCGAAGGCAGCTAAAGAAGTAGTTTCTGCCTTGTTGGGCTCGGGGGAAGCCCACCAAAAATCACCAGTCCCTCCTTTAAATATGTATTCTCAGTCAAGAATACCGCAAAATCCTGCAAATTTCCGAAATAATGTGGGTTTTTCTTCTGAACAGGCAGGTGGGGGGGCGCCCCCCCAAAACCCTGGGGTTTTTCAACCTGCTCAAATTCCAGTGGC
>JASAND010027469.1:0-35695 GCA_030248195.1 Trissonchulus latispiculum | reverse complement strand
ACGCAAAATTTGCACTGGACGTCTGGGATGTTCCTTGCAAACTTTTTTGAGGCTCCGTGCAAAGTCTGCGCATGAAGCTTTCGGGAAGAGTCACCCGTGCTTAACTTGAACTTGGCCTCTGGGATGTTCCGCCGGAAAATTTGCACTGAACCTCTGGGAGTTCATTTTAAAAAATGCAAAGGAACACACTGGGAGGTACCGTGCAGGGTCAGCATCCAGACCCCTGGGGGTTCCGTGCCAAATTTGCACCTGGACCTCCTGGGAGGTTCCCCCCCCATTCCCGTCTGGACCTCAGGGAGGTTCCACGCCAAATTTTTACTGGACCTCTGAAATGCCCCATTTTAAAATCATCACATCCGGGCCCGTGGGAGTTTCAGTGCCAATTTGTACTGGACCTCTGGGAGGTTCACATGCGAAGATCCAAAATGGACCCCTGGGAGGTTCAGTGCCAGGTTATCTCTGGACCTCTGGAAAATTATATTTAAAATCTGCAAATACCTCCTGGGATGTTCATTGCAAACTTTTTGGAGGCTCCGTGCAAAATCTGCACTTTGACCTCGGGAAGGTACCGTCACAAAACTTGGCAGTGGCCTCTGGGATCACATTTATTGGAAGAGTTTTTTCTAGACCTCTGGGAGTTCCGTGCAAAATTAGCACTGTGGACCTTCCGGAGGTCGCGTGCAAAATCTGCATAGGACCTCTGGGAGGTTCCACTTAAAGTCCGCATTATGCTGAGCCTCTGGGAGGTTACATGTGCAATCTGCACTGAACCTCCTGGGAGGTTCCTCGCAAGAATTTGCACTGGAGCTCTGGGAGGTTCCGCGCAAAATTTGCACTGGACACTCAGGGAGGTTCCGTGTAAAGAATTTGCACTGGACCTCAGGGAGGTTCCGTTTACAATTTTTTCTGGACACTCTGGGAGGTCCTATTTTAAGTCTGAGACTTGACCTCTGGGAGGCACCGTGCAGGAATTTTTTTTCGGACCTCTGGAAGAGTTCCGAGTAAAATTTGCACTGGACCTCAAGGAGGTTCCGTGCACAAAAAGCACTGAGACCTCTGGGAGGCACCGTGCGAAATTTGAACTTGACCTCTGGCCGGTTCCCGTTTAGAATCGGGATCGTTTGGATTTTTGGGACACGTTGCCTAGTATAACTGCACTGGGTCTCGGGAAGGTTCCGTGTAAAATTTGCACTGGTCCTCTTGGAGGTCAAGTGCAAAATCTAGCGCTGGACCTCTGGGAGGTACCGTGCAAAATTTGGAAACATTTTTCTCTTGGAGTGATACATAGTTCATTCCAAAGTTTAATTGTTATTCTCTTCTGGCTTCGGTAGTCTTCTTTTTTTTTGTTGGTGGTGGTGTTTGTTGGGTTGTTGGTTGGGGTCCCTACTTCTTTATTCCATGTGAATGAATTCGCTTGTTGTGTGCCATCTGGAGATCATGCCTGGCAAACACGCGACCACATTTTATACAGGCAATCGGCAATGGCTGCCCAGCGTGCTGCTCTCTGAGATGGCGCTAATACGTATGTGACCGGGAGAATGTACGCGAGCAGTCGAAGCAATGCTTAGGTTCTCCCTTTGGAAGTTGAGCCTTGCCACCATCGATATGAATCCGTTTATGATGTGTGGCTAGCTCTTCTTTTCTTGTAAAGGCACGATTACATTCTTCACAGATGAACTTACTCAATTGCTCATGCTGCTCTCGAAAGTGACGCTGGTAGGTGTGCATTCGCGAAAACGTGCAGGAGCAATGACCGCACCGCGAATCGGAACTGAAAAAATTAAACTTGACACGTGAAATAAGAACTCGACTAAAACCAAGGCATACTTGCACTCAATCAAAATGTGGTAGTATCTCATTTGGAGCCACATTACCTGTTTCAAGTGATTGGTGCCCATGTACCGCACCAATGCGTCTTTCCAACCGAATGTCATTCCCACATATGTTGCAGTAGCTCTAAAATAAAATGGTTGGAGTTGTTGCTTTGATTGAATAATAACAAAGCAAATAGCCAGATTGGATGACAACAAAGCAGATGATCCGATTGAATAACAACAAAGCAAGATAACCGATAAAGTTGGCTTTATCTTCAGTTGCTATAAAACTATTACCTGAACATTGGTTTCTCCTTCCATTGTATTGTCACGGCCAGATTAACACACAAAAATGATGCAAAAAAACGAAAAGATGCTATTATACACTTGTCATTTTATTGTAGCTATTTTTTGAATCGCCGTTTACGATAACATGGTACTATTTTGTAATGACATGAACGCGGGCAAGACATATTGGATTACCTTGTGGAAGTGGGACTATTTACCACAAACGTTGCAGATAAACTCAGGATTCGTTCACCCCCTCATGACAGAAATCTTGATGTAATTAATGAACGCTTAATCGCCATGGTCCCAATGCCTCGAAGTCTACACTTTAGAAAAGTATTACGGGCATCAGGACAGAACGACCTTATGATGATTCTGCAGGAACCTGATCAGCGGGGGAAGAGAGGTATTACTTGGAAGATTTATCACCGTCTAAAGAAACTTTCGCTGCAAAGTCATAAAACGTTCCAATCCTATGGATGCCACTTGATTGGCAATTGCAATTGTTCTGGGACCCACAGGGCTGTGATGCTCGAACCGTGGAATTCACAGAATGGCTGGCCAATCACCCCTGCGAGCGATGGACGTGTTCCTGAATGCGGTTTATAGCACTGCGAACCCATTATGATTGTGGTCACTGAATTACCGTAACTGTATTTATACCTTGTATAATATGTAGTCACTTGTAAACCCTGCTGTATGGTTCTTTTGAAATAAACTTTTTTCCGCCCAGTTCGCCTGGCTTACCTTCATCGTTACACAGAATCATGGTCCCGGTCACAAACGGGTTGGAGCTCAGCGTATACAAGAAAACTAAGCTCATATTAGAATTCTACATGCCTATAAAATAAAAGCTTTTCCCGTTAAAAATAACCAATTTTCAAATTTAAGCTTATATAAGCAATGGTTTATGGTCACCGTACAGCAAGCATGGCACAAGATTTTGAAGAAAAAAACTAAACTTATATATTTAGTCTACATTGTCGAAAACCCTACCTTCAGAATTGTTCCCGTCGAAAATCGAGAAACTTTAATTTTAAGCTTAGTTCTGAGCCTCCTGAGCCTTCTCCTCCACTAGAGCCTCCTGAGTCTCTTTTTCTCTACCAACGCCTCTTGAGCCTCCAGGCACCTCTCCCATCTCTCCCTCTTCTCTATTTCTTTCTATTGAGCCTCCAGCACCTCCGCGCCTCTTCCTCCTCCCTCCTCCTCCCAGGAACTACCTGTGGTGCGGACCTATTACTACTAACATCAAAGGATTTTGGAAATCGAAAAAATTGAATAACTATCACGATTCTTGACGAAGTTAGCTGATAATTGGGATACAATATGTTAGCTACCTGGGCTAATGTTCCACCAAACAGGTAGTTCCTGAGCATTGCGGGCAGAAATGCACCGCTACATCAGTACAAACCAAACAATTTCGCTCACTAAATTTTCTGGTCAGACCTAAGTTGAACTAAAAAACTAGATAAAAGCTTTAGCTGTCTCAACTCGAATTATATATATATAATGTAGCTCAAACTAAGAAATGAGTGCTAGAAACCATCTGATATTTGGCAAAAAATTGAGCTATATATGTATCAATTAGCTTAGAGAAAACTTGTGATTTCATCCTTACATTTGTGCACTTTTCAGGACCTTTATTTATGTGAAGAAAAGTTGGACCAGCACTGGTTAAGTTAGGTTCAGGAAGATCTCTTCCGATTTCCTTTGCTCTCGTTATCATAGGTTTCCTGCCTCCAAGTTAGCGTTTAAGACTTATTTCAAAAGGTCAGAGGTTCCAATCCCTATACTAATACAACTCCCATGGGTACAATATAGAATCAGTACAATATTCCCTGAGACACAAATTATCAATAACCTAGCTGGACATTGACGACCGGTAACATTCGTTTGAAGCGAGTCTTCAGGAACCTCACTGAATTCTACCAAGATCGAATCCTAATCACCTAATCAAGGACAGATCACTCATCTAACCTTTGGGATCTACTGCTGACACTTTATCTAAACTGTGTTTCCGTAAGTAAAACAGTGGTCCGCCGAGTTCTCAAATCTGGTCCAGACACCTAGGTATGATCTCGCTTCAATGACGCAGTGTTAAGCCTGAAGCTACACAAGAAGGGTACCACTTTTCTTTGTCTTTTTAATCAGCGTCCAAAGTAACAGAATAAAGTTAACAGAGCACTTTCGTAGTTAAACAATTCCCGATATTACCAAGTTATAGCAAGAACACAATTATCATAGAGAGTGATATCAAGGTACAAAAAACATACTGTCGGAATTGCAATATTGAACGCTTGAAATGTGTCCACTTGACTCAATTTGTCTCAATCCTCGGTTAAAGTTGTTACAATTGTATCTGAAACCTTACCTTCCTATACGAAAATAGCTGAACGGGAGAAGACAAGATTTGAATACCGGCTATGTTGAGGTGCTGAGTATGGTTTTGTGTGGTGCTTTGATATTGATGTTTCGAAACGCTATAACTGTCATCAATTTTTGGGAGTTGGAAAAAGCTTTGTTCATAGTTTTGAAGCTTATAATTTGTACGATTTAATTGATGCTGCGGTTTAATCGTATGCTGCGGTTGACGCGTATCAACTTGCAGCACTAGACAGGTGCTTAATTTAATAATGTTGGGAGAGCAATCAATCCTGCTGCGGTTGACCATGTCAGCATGCAGCATTAAACTTTAAATTATCAATTAAATTCAGATCGGAGAGCACTTGTTAGGCTTTAATCATACTGCTGCGGTTGACCATGTCAACGCGGCACTAGACTTTAATTTCTTAATTTAATAATGTTGGGAGAGCAATCAATCCTGCTGCGGTTGACCATGTCAAAATGCAGCATTAGACTTTAAATTATCAATTAAATTCAGATCAGGCTCTTGTTGGGCTTTAATCACTCTACGCGTTTACCATGTATCAACTTGCAGCACTCGTCTTTAATTTCTTAATTTAATAATGTTGGGAGAGCAATCAATCCTGCTGCGGTTGACCATGTCAACATGCAGCATTAGACTTTAAATTATCAATTAAATTCAGATCGGAGAGCACTTATTGGGCTTTAATCATATGCTTTTGCAGTTGACCATGTCAACTTGCAGCATTAGACTTTAATTTCTTAATTTAATGTTGGGAGAGCAATCAATCCTGCTGCGGTTGTCCATGTCAACTTGCAGCATTCGACTTTGTTCTTAATTTAATTCTGTTCGGAGAGCAATTGCTTCTTTAATCATATGCTGTGGTTTACCTGCCAACTTACCGGCAGTTGACATTAATTTCTTAATCTAATTCTGTTCGGAGTAGTTCAAGTAGAAGTTCAATTTATGCTGCGGTAAACCAGGTCTGCTTTCAGCATTAGACTTTAAATTCTTAATTCAATTAGTAGACCAATTATTTCATTAATCATATGCTGCCAACTTGCAGCATTTAGACTGTAAATTTTTATTAAATTCGAAGCTCGTAGTTCAATTAATTTTTTCATATGCTGTCGGTTAACCCTGCCAATTTGCAGCAGTTAGACTAAATTTTCAATCAAATTCAGTTCGTTGGCCAATTACTTTCTCAAACTTCGCAGCATTTGACATTAAATTCTTGATTTAATAATGTTGAGAGAGCAATTAATCCTAGCCAGGGTTGTCCCTGCCAACTTGCAGCATTTTGCATTAATTTGTTAACTGAATTCTGTTCTGAGAGCAACTAATTCTGCTGCGGTTCACCATGTTAGATTGCAGCATTTAGACTGTATTTTTAATTAAATTCAGTTCTGTAGGCCAATTATTTGGTCAATCATATGCTGCCAACTTGTAGCATTTGGAACTGTAAATTTTTAATTAAATTCAGTTCGTTTTTAATTAAATTTTATTGCCGTAAGAGTAACTGTTTGTTATGACTGCATAGGCTACTACTGTAAGGCCTTGTAAAAGTTACTAATATAACATTACCATAATGCAAAGTCCCTACTCCCTATTAAATACAAGTTATTATTAAATACAATTATTTACATACCCAAAATTCATTCGGTACAAGTTTATTACAAGTTACGAAACGGCAAAAAGAATGTAAACTGTATAGTTATTGCACTTTTCTTCAATCGCTCTTCATCCCATCTTTTACAGTGTTTCTCTGTGCATATCATGAAAACAATGTTTAAAAACTTATTTGTGGTCAATTCATTAAATCATTGCTTCATCGAAAATTTCGTTTTTAATTTTTTTTCGAAAATTTCGAAAAATTTCATCGAAACAAGTTTTATGCACTTTAAATAGTACGAACTAGCTAGCATCTGATTGGACAATTTGCTAAGCAGCCATTTCTGATTGGTTGACGCTACCTACCTACTTTGTTAACGAATAACTTCAAAATTGCATGACAATTATTGGATGTGTTCTTCACTAATATAGCACTTCTATGGAACTAAACATTTCTAGCAGCTTTCAAGGAACTAATGGAGCTGTGGCAGTACCGCTTGTTCTGGGAACTGCTAGAATTTCTGCACCTAGTGCTAGTTCAATTGCTTGAAGCAGTACAATTGTACTGGCTTTTTCGTTTGCTCTAGCATCAACAGCTCAACCTATCTGAAGTCAACAAACTCAACTTATCCCAACTGCCCTTCTAAGGGCAACCAATTTCAATAGAATTTGAAACTTTATTGTACAAGAGGCAGCCGATTTTTTATACGAGAATATTTCCTAACATTTCCAAAAACTTTCACGAATATTTCAAAACATTTTCACCAATATTTCCAAACCTTTTCCAAACTTTTTCCAAACTTTTTCCGAACTTTTTCCCAACATTGCAACACTACAACACTTCAACATTTTCCACCAAGGCAAAGTCCACAGTCAAAAAACGTCTGCGTCCTTGTTGATGTTGGCATCCGCGATGATGACATTTTTCTGTTCATCAGCATTGCAGTCCTCGATCACATCAAAATCATTAGCATGATCAGGATCCTCGGCAGTGAGGTCAAGGATATCGTCAGTCTCATCGACACTCCACGTGTCTGCCATGGATTCACCATCACTCTGATCAAGGGCGGGGGTTGGAGGAGTTGGAGGGTCATAGAACAAATCAGGGATGGGAGGGAGGGGGATGTATTTGAACTGATTATGATTCTGAAACGAAAAGTAGTAGATGTACAAAGGTTACAAAAACAGACTATGTTTTTGGTTATGATCCGAGTTCAGCTTCAGCTATGCTGCAGCGGGATCAACAGCTTCGGCCTCAAATTTTAGGAGACATTCTAAATGGCAGGTTTTACTTGATTTCACAATTGTTACGCATCCAATTTACATTGGCTCTTTGCTTGTAAGTATTTTTAATTTGGACCTGAGATGAGTTTCGATTTATATCGAATTGGGCCAACTGCGAGATGCGATTTGCATTTCCCTTGCATATGCACATTCATATGCGTTTCTGCCGATATATAGCCATTTCAGCCAACAAAAACTGAATACTACTTACCTCCACATGGAAAATGCTTCCATGAGCCACATAGCTAAAAAAGAAGAATTAAAGGCACGACGGGCATTTAGGATTCCCATATTCTTCTAGTTCTGCTGTGCAGGAAAGACTCAGCAAGGTTCTGGATCCACAAAATTGAGGATCACAGCCACTCAGGATGCACTCTGGATCAGAGTTGTATGCGGGCCGATTTTTCCGGCCCGCGCCCGGCCTGCAAGTACCCGCACGTTAAAATTGCTACCTATGTAGTACCTGAGCACCAAAACTGAGGTATTTTGAAAGATATTTCCGGATCCGGCAAATTTTTCAGTTCGTTTGATTTGAACTTTGCTGTCTACCAATTTACTGTTCTTAAAGTGTTAACAAAAGCTCAGCTTCCCTTAACTAAAAGGGTACGCCATGAAAAATTTTTTGGGCAGGGATTTTGCTCACTTTTTCAAGTTGTCGCATATATTATAGAGAGCGAGTTGCTTTCAGCACCTTAACGAGCTTAAGGGGGGGGTCGCTTTTTGGCCGATTTTTCGACCATCGCCGATTTTGCTCATTTTCACATATTTTGTAGTCCTAATGGGCCCTCAAAACAAGACAGGTGCGTTTTGCGTAATATTGCTTCAATCGTTCTGTAGAGCCCTTCAAAGGTGACCTCGACATGTGTTAAACATAGCAAAATGAAAAAGTTAGTTTAAAAAGTTTGTGGCAGAATGTATGCAAGATACAGCGCTGCAACCTTGTTGTACATGTTAAGGACATACCAGAGAGTGCAAATAACCCTTCTGGAACAATTCTGTTGAGTGTCATATTTCTGGCGATTTTTCAAAGTCAAAATTTCGGAAAATTGGTGCTTTTTGCACCACGAAAAACAGGACCAGCAAAACATTTTCGTCTCTCCTGCACGATTGGCAAAAGCTACAGAAATCGCTTATAGATAGTTGCACTCTATGCATACACGGAATTCTTATGACAGTAGCTGCGAATTTCTACCGTTTGTAGTGCTCTCAGAAAACTTGCCACAAAATCTGCTAATTTTGCCAAAAATCATCATTTTTCTCAATTTTCACGTTCTTTTAATAATTTCTCACTCGTTACCCACTCGAAAGTCACCAAAATTGGCATATAAAACTCTCAATGCCTGCCAGACATTATGGTAAAGGCAAATGCTTCAAGGTAGAACTTTTCTGTCGTGTCGGCTCCTTTGATCTCTTATAGGTCACAAAAGTCAATTTTTAAAATTCACAAAATACAGACAAATTGGGTGTCATTCGATAGCTACTGACGAGCTGAACAACTTTTCTAATAGAACTATGTGTCAGAAATGTAGTATCTGAAAGTTAGAGCAAGTTAAACCTTCAGGGCACAGTTAGATGAAAAAGGCTCAGTTCACAATTGAAGAATGTTCTGTGAACGACTGGCTGGATACCCCGGAGTTGTTTTAACATTAAAATATTAGCCAACCTAAAAAATTAATTTGCACTATTAGTTGACCCAAATTTCGCTGCCGTTCTGTCTCAACATGACCTTGGAGGGCAAATCACAGTGATTTTCAAGTTTTCCAACTTTATAGCTGTATATCTCTGCCACAGTTTGATTTCGAACTTTATTGTTTTGTCTTGCTTTTGAGAACATACGTACCTATATTGTGTGTGAAAATGAGCGAAATCCGTGTCTATCGATTTTGACCCAAAGCGACCCCCCCCTTAACTAACCAGCTATTAATTGTATCAAAAATGAAAAGTGGTTTTGAAAGCGGCGGCGCCGCAGCAAATAACGCCGTATGCTGTGGAACTACACTCGGCTGTAAGTGACCTTAAGGTACTGGTTTCCTTTCGGGTATTTTTGACTCATACGGCTTTAATCCTTTATGTAAATATCTGAAACTTTCTAACTATGCTATTTTGGTGCTCTTTACTATTCTCGGACCAGTCCTGCATTTTTAGGTGAAAAGATAGGAAATTTTAGGTTTTTGCCACTATTCTCTCAGTACATAGGCGATACATAAAATTGGTTGTGATGGCTGGAAAGAGGACACCCAAATGAACATTTTTGCTTTTACAACCTACGAGCTATCTCCAGTGGTTAAGTCAGTATAAGCAAAAAACTATTTTTAGGGTCAAAAATTGCCATTTTCGAAGAAATCAGCTTTTTCAAAAACACTGCCAACTTTTACGGACAATTTTGATCCATGCATACCCGATCGATACACAGTCGAGTTGCACATTTTATCAATTTTTCATTAGCTGGAGTTAATTGCTTTAAGCTGGAGATTTGACCGAAAAACATTTTTTCGTGCTCTTTAACATTCTGGAACCAGTCCCGTATTTTTAGGCCAAAAGATTTGGTTTTTGGCCGTAGGCTCCCAGTAGGTGAGCAATACAAGGGAGTGGTCGCTATGACTGGAAAGAGGACACGAAAATGAACATTTTTGCTTTTACAACCTCTGAGCTATCTCCAGTGGTTAAGTCAATATAAGCAAAAAACTGTTTTGAGGGTTAAAAAATGGCCATTATCGAGGAAATCAGTTTTTTCAAAATTACTGCCACATGTTAAGGACAAAGTTAGCTTATTTATACTTAATCGATACAGTGTCCGAATGGCCATTTTATGAATGCCTATTAGCCGGACTTTATTGCTTTAAGCTAGAGATTGGGCCGAAAAACCATTTTGGCAAAACTGCGATTATTTTGTTTTAAACATCGATTTCTCAAAAACTACTCGATGGATTCCGGAGGTTTTTGGCAGATTGGAAATTCGAACTTTCGCGGAGGGATGTTTTTCTTTGTTTTGGCTGAAACATAACGAGTAGCAAGGAAACTCAGTGCGAAGTTGTTAAATTTCGTGTTACCGTGCATTTGGCGGATTTTCTCGACAATGAAGACCTGCAGAGCCAATTCCAAAAAACGTCCTTCGGCGTCGGCCCATATGTTCTTCATATCATGGCACAAACGGTACTTTTATCCGACTCTACAGTTTTGAGAAATCGATGTTCAAAATGTTTGGTCAATATTCAGCTTGCCAGATGTCAGTATGTCTGAAAATTGTTTAATTTTGCTAGTTCCGTAAGCTCACGTGCATGTACAGATTTTAAGCTTTAAAACGATGTATAAAATTCTTTCCAACTCCCAAAATTGCAAAAGTTTATAGCGTTTTAAATGCAAATACAAATGCACGGCACTAATGGATACCAGCACCAAATGAATTAAAGTCTTCAGTGAGAACTTATCATGGATTTACAAGGTTTCCAACCCGAATTTCCGAAACTAACCTAAAAATTCAGTTTCTGCGCCAATGAAAATAGGCGCTGAAATTTTAAAAATACCATATTTCGGCAAAATGGCTTACTTTCAGTGCTAAACACTCAAAAAGTTCAAGTAAAACCACGGCATTCAAGTTTGTAGATGATAAATAAGTTTCGACTTATAATTTCAACGGGACATATGTTTTTAAGGACAGGACATATTCAACAGGACATAAGAGATATTTTTCTCAGGAGATACTTTGGTATAATAGATTACAAGTTAGACTTGTACATACTCAATACAAATGAAACCTGTAGTTTTCACTGGTTTATATGTTTACTCAACAGCTACAGGTTATTACTCGATGCGCTGATAATGCTAACTGAGTATATAGTGCATACTGAAGGTATCGAGTCGCATAACGAAGTCAAATAGTGTTTAAAATTGTGAAATATTGCCTCCTTTTGTATATGATTTGGCATGCATGAAATTTCTAGAAAGCAAAATGAGCCCAGGAACGTAGTCCAAAATCGGCCCGCATCGGCCCGCGCGGGTTGTAAAATTCGCTCCGCCCCGCCCCGCCCCGAGGGTATCCGCGGCCCGCATACAACTCTGCTCTGGATTACGATCCAGACAAATAAGGCACTCCGTGACCACGTTATCGTTCTGTGGTATGGTATGGTTCTACAGATATGGCAGCAGCGGCTGCAAAAGACTGCAACAGGGCGTGCTGCTCCTCAACAAATCCAATGGTGTCGTTTACGTTGTTCATGCTTCTGAAAATCATAACAAATACAAATATTATAAGGAAAGCCGCACTATGCAAATTGCAGGGACGGTTAGTGCTAGACTGAACTGTTGCTGAAAGCTACTGCAATACAGGCTGAACAGATACTGATTGAGGATTGTAGCGAAGTGAAGTCAACAACAGCATAATTTCAAGTAAACTGGTATTTATCAAATGAGCAGCTTAAAGGACAGTGTTCGGTTTTGACTAATTGCAGTTAAACGATGAACAAGGAGTGCGTTTCACAAAGCTCTCTTATCTTTAGGAGCTCCTAAATTTGCAAGTTAAGTGCAAAGTTAAGATTTAGCTGTTTCATGATGGGCTCCTAGTTTAGGAGAGCTCTTAAAGTTCGCTCCTAAAATCGGAGCACGTTTTAGCACTCCTAAACCCCCTCCTAAGTTCAAAACCGCACTGTTTGTTGTATGTTTTGCCGTAAATGTGATGCAATACGCAACTATAATTCCAAGAAACACCTTTTAAATAAATGCGATGTATTATATCATGAAATTTGTCAAGTTTAATATGTTCAGTTTTCGTCACTAAACTTACATTTTTAAATAAAGATTTTTGCCCTAATAATGGGATTATTTAGTATACGTGGCTTCAATTAATTTCAGTTAGTTATCATCAATTATCTTACGTTGAAATTACCAAAAATATGTGTTATGTATAAGTAACAAACTTAAGAGCAAACATAAGAGGCTCCTAAATTTTAGCTGAAAATTGTGTTAAGAGCGCTCTTAGCGTTAAAATTTAAGAGCAATCTCCAAATAGTTTTGTGAAAGAGTTTAGAAGGTCGTCCTAAGTTGCTTGGAAAACCCTCTTAACCTTTGACTTAGGAGCAGCTTTAAGAGCTAAATTTAGGAGGGCTTTGTGAAATTCGGCCAAGGTTCATAAATCAAACATGAACTGGACCTTCTCAAGACAGAATTGAACAGTTTAAAACAAACAGTGGATGTCTAGGCGTACTAAACAATATTAACAAACAGTGGATTTCTGACTTAATACTCGCTACTCATAATGGTCAAAGGTCATGGGAACTACTCAACTAAACTTCACCATATAATTAATCAGTCTACGAAAACAAGACAGATTAATTCCGTCTAGCCATCGTCTTTAAGATAGCAATTTCCAAATGGACACATGCACCGTTAAGGACCAGACACTTCAGATCTGACATAAATACTAACCTAGCAAATTTAAAATTCTCCATAAAAGAACAAAATAACAACATTTTTCATTTCTTTTTCGTTTTCAAATTTTTATTCTGTATTTTATTCTTTAATATTAAATTAACAAGCAATATGCGCACAATTAGCGTTACTAAAATTTTTATAAATTTGTTAAAATCTGTTTTTCTTTTCATTTTTTCTTTGATTTTTCTTTTAATTTTTTCTTTTCATTTTTTGTTTTCATTTTTTCTTTTAGTCTTTACTTTTAATTTTTACTTTACAAACAATATACAACACATAAACCAATAACACAAAATAGATTTTAATCCCATTCTTCATTCACCGGGTAATCTGGATAAGCAGTGATGACAAAGTCATGCATGCTCCTTATTGAATATCACCTAAAATAAAACTGTTATGATTTATTTTGTCAATCACAAAGTACAGCAAGTATTGTAATTACAAATAATTATAGAATTGAGGTGCGATGACATGAGTAAAGTCGCACCTTTATACGATTGGTTTCAGTTCCGTCAATTGTCGTTCCAATGATTGAGCTGAAATCGAACCAAAGAATCACCACGTTGCCAAGGCGGTGATTCTGCCAGGTGGTGCTGAAATCTAGGCACCGCCTAATCCATTTCAGTATCTGCTGTTTATTTCCCCGGAATTTAGCACATCCTTCGTTTGAATACTTGGAATGTTTCAGAAAGACGCGGGGTGAAACACCATGTTTCAGCTCTTATTTTTCTCTGACTGACTAATTCAGTGTCTACTCACTGTTAACCTTTAATTATGGGTGTTTGCTTTCCCATAAGTAACTGCCCTTCAATTGCCAAAAGATTATGCAGAGCGATTGTGTTTCGTTTCTTCCACAAAAGGGGTACCGCTGACATCTCTAATCTATCTTAATTGATACTTAGGTAGGGTCAAACACAGGAAATTAAAGATCACTGTGAATGGCATACTCGAATGTTATCAACTCAACAGTTTAGGATTTAAATTAAAATCAAATCTAATCTAATAAAATCAAATCTAATTAGTAACTTTTGTGCAGTTAGTTGTACGTTTTTTCTCAAATTATGGCAGATGTTATCTAATCTAAACTTTTAAACAGGAAATGTGTAAAGTAGATGTGTTTCCACGTATGTCTGATTGATTGGTAAGATTTTAAAAAGTTTAAATTTTCTAAGGGGGACCATGGGAAACTAACACATCTTGTCATGGATCTTTTTGAGACATTTTTGGGGTTTTCTAATTGTAATCAATTAGTAATTACTTGTTAAACGTTATTACTTGTTACTTTCGTCCGTTATTTGTCAGTAACTTTCTGCAAATGTATATATTTTGGTTTCGAAAAACTACCAAATATCCCAAAATTCTCATAAATTCATGAAATTCATCAGTAATATATTTATAAAACCTTATAAATTGTAACTTTATAACTTAACAAAAAATGGGACAATTTGATATAGTTTTGTAAAAACAAAATTATAGTAACCTTTTTTGTTTAAACGTAATAAGACCTTTAACTTAACGCATGAAGAGGTGTACGGTAGAAGTGTTGGAAAAGGAGGATTAATTAGGCATAGAAATCATGCTGAGTTAAGTGGCAGGTGATTAATAGCCCTCCCAAATTTCAGCACTAAAATGTGGGAGAAACGACACAGAGCCATGGAGGGGATTACATAATACCACTTATCGTCTATTAATAAGAGGGATAGAAGTACGCGAGACTATAAATCGTAAATCTGTATTAATACGTACATGGGGAAACTTATGAATTGTGAAAAATAATGCAAATTTGAAATAGAATTACAAAAGTGGTGAAATATGGTGCAACTCTGAAATAAACTTGTGAAATATGGTGCAATACTTTTTGTATATAAATTGTAGTTGTAGCATGCGTGTTTAGTTTTTCAGAACAACATTGGCCTTTTCACATGCGATGTTTGCGGAGTTTCATTGTCGCGTCAGGATGCCATGACAAGACATCTGAAATGAACGCATCCCACTACAACAGTTGAAGTATGCCTAAGAAGAACTTGCCTTTGATGAACTTGTCTGAAAGACATGGTGTGGAATTCTTGCAAGCTAACCTTATTAGATCGGCATCGAAAAAGCCGACCACACGGAGGCGTCTGCTGTACAAAAACCAGTAGCATGTCCAACAGTGTGGAAATAGAAGGGCCGGCGGCGATAGGCGAACCTGGGATAGCCAATGGCAGCTCCACGCAACCCGGAAGTCGTTGGTTGAAAAGATTGCAATGATTGCACAGCATTACGTTGCCAAGTGCAGCCATGTCTTGAGTGCCTTCTGCAGTCCTAAGCAAAAAGCATAAGAGATTGGCTCCTTTGCTGCAGCAGCGCCTTTTTGCATGCTGCAGCATTTCGCCTAATGGTGGGAGTCGGTAATCTTCATAGCAGAGGTAGTACGTGGGAGACCCCTCGCGGCTGTGTGGTCATAAAATTCTGAATTTTTCCTGAGGAGCACAACTACCGTTATACCCCGAACCTGAAGCTATGTCGAAAATAGGGCGCTGTCATTGGGGAAAATAATAATCAAAATAAAAATATCTCAACTGTCTTTAAGCTTGCAGCCATTTTGCAAGTTTGTGAAACGCTCATCTCTCCAAACTTGAGGGAGTCTAAATCTAAAACATTTAACCCAACTGACTTTAAATGTGTAACCATTTTTGTTATATTTGTGTAGACTAGTCTTATAGTTCATCTCTGAACATGAATTTTCCCATTCCAAACGTTTAAGAATGGGTTATTCCAGATTTTAAAAGCAAAGAGTAAATTCAACTAATGATTCGCTGAAGCAGATTGTTATGTGCACAAATTAGTTGCTATAAATTGTTTTTCGCAGTCCTTCAGTATGTTTACAGCATCTGTGCTCCAGTAGTTCCTCGTGTAAGCTGTAAACTATGACTGGGTTGCATTATATGAACATGAATTGGGCATCCATTTGTTTCAAACCAAAAACATATGGTCTTCTAGTGATTTTGAACTTGCTCGCATCTGATTGGCTATTCAGATTTTGTGAGTACTGTGACTGGATGAAACTTAGCACTTAGTCGCATAGCAAAGTGTGGACAGACATCGCAGCCTACATCACAGTGAATTCATTTCAACTCCCAACAGATTAAGGGGACAACCATTTTGTTTGGTTGTTACTGAAACGTCACAACTAGTCTCATAGCAAGATATACGGAAATTAACAGATGAATAAGAAAAAGGTTTGCCCCATACAAGTTAATCACAGACAGACATCTACATACGACTAGTAGTACCTAAACAGAAGAAGTACTCTTAGTTTGATTGTTCATGTAGTTTAAATGTGAACATCTATTTTCAGGCATCCAATCTTACTACAACTCCAACCAGTTCAATACTTCCACCCTTCAGTGTAAGTTGTACTGTCCAGTCGGACAAACTAGCAACACATAAGTATGGAAATGTAAGGCTTGTAAGAAATTCTAAAGAAGCATCGTCTTTTTGTCATTTATCTTTCTACATTTAATTCATAAGTAATACAGTGGTTTCTTCTGGAGTATAAGTCATTTCTAGGAGTTAGAAGTCGTTCCTATATCAAACTGTATCTTGATATTTTCTCATTCAAGAGGAACAAAATTTTTGTTTCGGTAGAAGCTTTACCTGTCCGCAGATGAATTGAAAATTTTCAGAAAAACTTGGCGTACGTAATATTCACAACCTGCATTTTGATTGAACAGCGATTTAGTGGTTGGAATTCACAATTTAAGAAGATACGATGGACGTTTGCTTATGCAGGTAGGCATTTCTATTAATATCCATATGCTTCAGTGAAAACATGTTCTAGGCGTTATTAAATTTCAGAACTATTGCTACAAAATACTTCTATAAATTTTAGGAAATTGGGCTGATCTATAACGAATTAGGGCTAGCATTGGATTGCATCCCAAAGGGTATGGAGGATTATTTAAGTTTCACATTAGGCCTCCAAAAAGACAACCAACAAACACTTTGATTGACGATGAGGCTAGTGATGAGGATGAGGTGGATGTTGAAGGAAACTGGAAAATTAGATTCATTGACAATTTTTCAACATTTCCTTTCATTTGATCGACATTTTCAATTTCTCACAAGCTCTCTGGAATCTCATGTGCTAATCTATCCAAAGAAAGTTTTCAAAGATTTCAAGCCATGGCTAACGAATTTGAAGAAAATGAATTGACGATGTTAGTTCGAAAAGGGATTTATCCTTATGACTGCATGGATAATTGGGGTAAATTCAGCGAAATCCATCTACCATCTAAGGAAAGCTTTTGGAATCATTTAAATCAGGATCGCATTAAGGATGACGATTACGAAACGCCATGCGGGTTTGGAGACAATTCAACATCCAAAATCTTGGTCAATATCATGATTTATATTTGAAAACCAATGTTCTACATCTTGCCGACGTTTATGAAGATTTTCGTCGATTTACCCTGCGATTTATGCGTGCCTTATAATGACAAAGGTCTGGTTGGAACTATTGCAAGATCCCGACATGTAGCTGTTCTTTGAGCAAGGTATTAGAGGCGGTATCTCTATGATCTCCTACCGCTTCGCCAAAGCCAACAATCCTCAAGTATCCAAGGCCGATACCTCAAAACCAAATTCGTGGAAAATGTATCTTGATGCAACAATTTGTATGGATGAACAATGATCCAGAAACTGCCCGTAAAAGACTTTCGTTTAAGTTAAGTCGACACGAAATAGAAGCTATTGACTGGGTTAATCAGACTGATAACCAAAGCTGTGACTATGTCCTTGAAGTCGATCTCGACTATCCTCCTCAGCTCCATGATTCCTATTCTGTGCAGAAACTTTTTGTAAATTTGTAAATTAATAAGTTTGCACAGATTTAGCACATTTTTATAAACGCTTCTGCACAGTTTTATTGCGTTCTGTATAGAAAAAAAACGAATTCTATATATTCGATCAACATGGTGTACCTTAGTTAGTTTGACGGAGACATAATGGCTATACCTTGGCCCCAGAAAAGCTACAAATTAGTGGGGAAATGTTAAGTCCTTACACTCAATCACTTTGTGAAGATCTTGGAACAACCCCGTCCAAGATATAAAAACTTGTCCCAAACCTTAGTCCTAAAACCTTCTATATTATCCATCTCCCGTATCTCCAGCTTGGACTCAAGCTTACTTTTGTTCATCGCGTCCTCAGATATGATCAACGTCCTTGGATGAAACCATATATTGAGTTTAACACAGAAATGAGGAAAAATGTGAAGAGCGACTTTGAAAAAGATTTATTTAAGCTATTAAACAAGGCAGTTTTTGGAAAAACAATGGAAAATGTACGAGCGTATCAAACTGTTCAGCTTGTGAACGAACGTAAACGTAAACGTGAACTACAGTATACATACAGAACGTAAATTTATAAAGCTGACTGCAAAGCCCAGATTTAATCGTGTTGTAATATTTTCCGAAGAATTAGTTGCCGTATCCGTGAATAGGGTTTCTGTAAGATTATGTAAACCAATTTATGTTGGATTCAGTGTCCTTGATTTATCTGAATATCTCATGTATGACTTCCACCATAACTATGTAGTAAATAAATATGCTAAAAACGCCAAATTGTTATTTACTGATACTGATTCTTTATGTTGATGTAGTCATACAGATAATGTGTATGAAGATATGTTCAATGATCTTGCTCTTTTTGATACAAGAGGCTATGCACCATCTTTTATTTACTTCATTCTACCCAAAATAAGAAAGTTTTAAATAAAATGAAAGACGCGACGGCTGGTAAGCAGCAAGATTGAATGTTAGTGGAAAAGAAGTCAAAGAATGGCTACAGAATCAGGAAGCCTATATACTCCATATGCAGCGTCATCTGGAATTTAAGCGCCGTCGAACGCTTACAAAAGGAATTGATGATTTGTGGCAAATGGATCTTGCCGATATGAGCAGTGTAGCTAAATAGAGTGATGGCTTTAAATATATTTGTTGTTATAGATACATTTAGTAAATTTTTGTGGGCGTTTCCGGTAAAAGACAAAAAGCCAGAAACAATTATAACTGCATTTTCTCTGATTCTGCGCACGTCTCGCATTAGATGGCGGATAAAAGTGGGGAGTTTTCGAATGCAAAGTGCAAAACTTATTGCACTGACAGCAGAATTAATTACTATACAAGTCAAAATCCAGATACCAAGGCAGCAATTGCCGAGAGAGTTATTAGAACCCGTAAAGGTAAAATTTGGAGATACTTTACACACTCAACCTCTTGGCATTATGTAGACGTACTGCACGTACGTGCCCAAAACGTCGTCGTATCGGAATGGCACCAGTTGAGGTTACTGTCTCCAACGAAGCAGCAATAAGAGCAAAATTGTTTCGGGCCCGTTGCATAAAAATTACAATAAGTTAATAAGTCCAATAAGTCATATACAATAAGCGAATTTGCGTTGCATAAAAGTCATAACCAAATAAGTCATAAGCGACTTATTAGAATAAGCGATTTTGGAATTAAATTAAGTAAATTTCGTAAGCGACCGTTGCATAAAATTTGGCAGTAACTATTAACTTATGAAAAGTCACTTATTAAAATAAGCGAACTTGCAATAAAATTTCAAGTTTTATTGTATTAAGTTTTATAGCAACAAATATACAGAAAACGGTAAATGTAGGCTTTTCACAACGGTTACAATACTGGTAGAAATGCTCAAAGTACTCTCTTTTAAAGATTTACAGTTTTTGTGCTTTATTAGTAACGTAAAGTTGTATATAAAAAGTGCCAAGACCGAAATCGTAACGATGATGCAATAGCAACGAAGCAACTTCCACATTACGTTACTATATAAACAATGTTCTAAAAATTGCTGAAGGGAAAAAGCATATGGTCCGTCATTATATGAGTTCACAATTCACACAATTACACTTTACCTCAATTTTTAGTCCTTAAGTTTTTATTTGCTAAACTTTTTCATTTAACTGCTCCTAAACTAATTGTATTACTCTTCGTAGAACTGAAACATATATGCAATAAGTGGCCAGCTAATTTCAGTTGAACTTATGACTTTTAGTTGCCATTTCAGTTGAACTTATGACTTTTCCCTTATTATAATTCAGATTTACTTATGAAATAATCGCTTATTACAATAAAATTTTATGCAACACCTCTACTTATTGTATATGGCATATTAACTTATGAACTTATTAACTTATAACTTATCATTTTTATGAAAGGGGCCCAAGCAAAGAACCCAAGAGTACAGTATAAGTTTAAACTAGGAGATTTAGTCAGGATTACTAAGGAATAAGGAGTTTCTAAAAAAGGTTACTTACTGCTGTGGACGAGAAAAATTTTTAGCATAAATGCGCAAATTCCTAGCGATCCGGTTATCTAAAAGATGCAAACTGATAATGTTTATAAGATTGAGAAAGTTTTAAAAAACGAAAATATAAAAGAAAAGTAAATATCTCGTAAAATGGTTATAGTAACCTTCCTCGATTGATGAAGACGATATCAGTGGCTGATGGATGACGGCTGACAGCTTACGGCTGACAACTTACGACTTACGGCTGCAGGCTGATGGCTTACGGCTGACGGCTGACGGCTGACGGCTGACAGCTTACGGCTGACGGCTGACGGGCTTACATCTACGACTGACGAATGACGGCTGACGGCTTTCGTCTGACTAGATTGAAACAAATAAAAGTAGTGAAATAACAATTTGGATATTCACAATGTATAAGTGTACTCATTGCAATACAGAGTTCAAGCATCGACAAAGCTTGCACAGACATCTAATGTCGCATGATTTGAAAGAGCCGAGTTTTAAATGTCATGCACCTTTTACAATGATTGTTAGCAGAGACTGGTTCAGGGAAAACCAAATGGGTGATTGATATAGTAAAAGGCAAACCGATGTTGCTATAGCATGCCAAATATTTCAGAAATAAAAATATTTCAGCTACTTTACATGAAGGATTTCCTCATGAGTTGCCTGAGAAGGATGTTTTGCTTATATACTGGATGATTTGATTCAGCTTTTTGATTCAGCTTTGATTCAGGAGACAAACAAATTATTCAGTCTTTTACTAAAATGAGACATCTCAATGTGATCGCAAAATTTATATTACAAAACCTGTATTTTGAATCTAAATACATGCGCACTGTTACCCGGAATGCTCAGTATATTGTATTATTCCCTAACTATAGAGACGTATCAATGATTGCGACATTTGGTAGACAAATCTTTCCAACAAAGAAATAGTTTTTACCAGAAGCCTTTGAAATAGAAACAAGGGAACCTTTCGGGTATCTGGTGCTTAATTTGAAGCCTGGAAGTGATCCAAACTTAAGAGTGCTTAGTGGAATATTAGCCAAAGAGAAACCTTATGCTTACCTTCCAAGAATATGAAAGTGCATTAGTGTGTCTTAAATATGAAAAAGGCTCAAACACATAGCCTAACATTTTTGAAATCAGTAACCACAAACTGTAGTAAACCCTACAATCTCATCTTGCTCAAAAGATTTGATCAGTGCTTTCGCCGAAATAGCATTCAATGCATTGTATGGAAATTAATCGCGCTAAGTTTGCCTGAAAAGTTTAAGAAATATATTATCATTCTTGCTGACAAAAAGTTTCAATCGCAACTAAACAAAAAGTCTTAAAAGGAAGGCATTAGTACATATCTTCTTAGACGTGATGGTGAAATGGCGAAACGGTGAAACGAGTAGGGAAAGTGGCCCGAATATGGGCAAGGGCCGAACTTGGGCAACTTCAACTTCGGATAGGCACTGTGACTTTTTGCTTAGGGATTGGGAAACAAGATTTACCAATTTCTTCGATTCCAAGTTATCAATATACCTGCCAAATTGCAACACGAACTTAGCTTTCTATAATTAATTAGAATTTGCTTTCTAATTATTGTCATTTTTTCATTTCAGAAAAGCAAATTTTTGCCACTGTACACTAAATTTTTCATCTCAAGGATTCTCGGCTTTAGTTCGGTCAATCTTACAAAACTTAATATCATTCTATAGATTAATCAATGTAGGTTGTACTCCTAAAAGTCAAAGCTTTATGTCCTTTCTGTAAAAATTTTTATGCGGGACAACTATTTTTGGTGCCATTTTCTATTTTAAGCCCTAATATGGCGATGCCAAAATGTACCGGTGCCCAAATATAGGCAATAGGCTGTTTATATGTAAAACTTGGCTATTTACATGCAAATAACGATTTTTTAATTTGCAAACCTTTATCTTACAAATTTTATGCACGATAGTGATTAATATTTAAGTTTACTAAGATTCGACAGAAATTTTTTTAGAAAACTGACATTTTATACAGAATTGACAAGAACACCTCACAACACGAATCTAATTGTAGAATTGCTTTTAAAAAGCTTCGAAGAGTTAATAATTATCATCTATTAATTGATTATTGTCATTAATTATTTATTTAATCACTAATTAATAGTTAACAGTAGTTATTAATTGTTAATAGTTATTAGTTATTAACAGTTGATGGCTAATAGTTATCAAATGCTAATAATTATAAGTTTGTATTAAGTAAGTAGAATTGTTAATTATCAGTTACTTGGCAGTGACCACATCAAAACTAGTAACTTTGCACTTAAAATCTACGTTTTGACGTTTTGACTGATTTCCTTTGATGTTGCCGCTATGATAAAGCGTGTGCTCATATTTGGGCCACTTGGCTCATATTAGGCAACTTTCTTACCCTATCTCTATGTGGTTAAATCGAATTTGCCCATATTTGGGCCACTTCCCCTAGCTCTTACACCGTCGTCACCAGTAAAGACACCACCAGCACCAATCCAGCTTGTTGTGAAGATGGTGGAGAATGAAAAAATCTAACTTACCTTCACTTTTTCCTAAACATTTACGCAATAAGGCGTCTTTGCTCCCACAGCTTATTGATGTAGAAGCAAGAAGCAGATGACAACGGTCGAGTTATTTATGCTGACAAAACAGTTGGTCCATATTTGTCAGATTTGATAAGATACTTTATAACTCCTGCGAAATTTAGCCCACAGCGCCCTCTAGATGCTTCTAAGTTTGAAGAGTTTCTAGAATCTGTGCCCAAAGCAGCATTAGGTGTTGACCGTGTTTCTGAGCCAATCAAGTGGTTGAAATATGACACCTAGCACTTTGATGCAGCAACAGGAAAATTCGCCAAATCGCCTCGCGTTTACAAACAACTTGCGAAAGGAATCAAAGGATTTAACCAAAATAAGTGGATGGTCGTTGCTCATGAAGACGTTATGCTCATGGGCCTTCGAGCTAAATTTGCTCAAAACGAAAGACAACGAATCCGTCTGACAGAAACTAAGGACTGTATCATTGCTGAAGCTAAGGGTTATGACAATGATTGGCCTGGAGAAAATATACTTGGGCAACTATTGACACGTGTTAGAAATGAATATAGTTAATAAAATAGTATCCGCAGACTTTAAATGTAATATAGATTTGTACAGTTTGCCTGAAGTAAAATATAATCCAAAACGTTTTAGTGCTACAACGCTCAACTTGAGTTGTACTTGTCAATGTTTTAATGGTCGTATTGTTTGTCTTGGTGCAAAAACTGTTAATAAAGCTTATGATACTATCAAGCAGTGTTCTGAATTTTTAACTAAGTTAGGTTACGTTGTAGAACCATGGGAGCTACAGATACAAAATATAGTAGGGACTTGTTGTGACATAGGTCAAAAGCTTGATCTGTCTTGGATATACAGCTATTTAAGGCACAACTACATGTCAAATTTCACCTCAGAAGCATTTCCTGCAATTACCTTGGAACTGAAAGCAGGAAGCACTGCGCTTATTTTTTATATCAGAAAACGTGTGATTACTGGAAACAGATCACATCAACAGTTGCGTCAGTCACATAGGGAATTGGTAAAAGTTATAAAAGCCAGTAATCTGTCGATTTAATAAAAAATGGAGTTTATAACGATAGTTAAACCGCTTAATAACATGAAAATTCAGCTTTCTACACCTGTGAAAGCAACTAATATAGCACTGCAAAGAGTCGTTATACCTAATGATGAATGGGTTATGATTCAGCTGAGCCTAAAATTTTCAATAGAAGCTATGTACCACTGTTATGCATTGGTCGTTCAGAGTACCAGCCCAGCAGTATAGTAGTATAGTATGCTAGTATATCATGCAACCCGTTAAAGTACTATCGATAAAAACTATCCATTTCTGATCTGCACGAACAGCTAGTGATAAGCGAAGAATTGGGTTATTTTAAAAGCTTAAAAGTGCTAGCATTGTTACTTTAGTAGTCACAATGTTTCCAATATTTAGACAAATAATTTCTAAACAAGGTATGTTAGCGAATCCAAAATAAAGGTTTCGTCCAAGAAAAAAGCACCTGTAAAGAAAAATATAAAAGCAAGAAAGAATACGAAAAACAAATTTCTAATGGCTACATGTGGGAATAGCTGCTTGAATGGAATGTCCCAATTCCTGTTCATGAAAATGTTGTTGTTAATGAGCAGAAACAATAGTTATCATGCAATTTGCAAGTTTTTCATTAACAAAGTAGGTGGTAGCGTCAATCAATTAGAAATGGCTGCTTAGCAAATTGTCCAATCAGGGGCTAGCTAGTTCATACTAGTTAAAGTGCATAAAACTAATGCGTGAAAGCTGAAATTTTTGATGAAACAATAATTTAATAAATTGACCACAAAAATAATTTTCACACATTGTTTTCATGATATGCACCGAAACACTGTAAAAGAAGGGAATGAACCTCTCAAGATGGTTGCCCTTAGAAGTGCAGTTGTGATTATGGGGTGGCGGTGGCGAGTGGTTCTCGTTCTCTCACTCTCTCACTACTGCCAGGTGCCCGAATGTTTCGGGTGCATGGTGGTGTACAACTTTCATTTCTTTAACTTGGGTTCGTGTATATTGCAGTGGGAGGCTTGAGAGTTATCTCGCTCCACTTGCAGTGTACAATGCACTTGTCTGTTGAAAAGTTGTACCCATTGGATTCGTATTCGGTCTTCCGTTCTTTCTACTGAAGCACCTGGGGCTCAGTTGGTTAGAGCTGCTGCGCGTTAAAACTAATGCGGGAAAGCTGAAATTTTTGATGAAACAATAATTTAATAAATTGACTACAAAACTAATTTTCAAACATTGTTTTCATGATGCACAGACAACACTGTAAGAAAGGGGAGGAACCTCTCAAGATGGTTGCCCGTAGAAGGGCAGTTGGGATTTGGGGGGTGGCGGTGGCGGGTGGTTCTCGTTTTCTCACTCTCTCACTACTCCTGGCTGGGTTCCAACCCGCTTCTTCTGCTTAACGTGTAGACGCTCTAACCAACTGAGCCACAGGTGCTTCAGTAGAATGAGCGGAAGACCGAATACGAACCTAATGTTTACAACTTTTCAACGCACAAAACTAAGAACTGTTTGCGCCCCCCCCCCCTTCACGCTATTAGTCTATATTTCTCAACAGTTATTAGTAATTTCTTAATTTCTATTGTGTAGAATTCTCGGTTTCGGCCTTATCAACAATTAGCAAAATTCATTAATCAGTCAGGTTAGTGTATTTCTTCAGTATTGTCGAGTTGCCTGCGGGCTTTGGTAAATATATACCTGTGACATGACAGACTAGGACAGATTTACACGTTAAACATGTAAGTTGCTAGTTGCTATATCCTCATATATATATATATATATATATATATATATATATATATATATATATATATATATATATACATATATACATATATATACCTTAGTCTGTACATTTGTAACTGTTATTTATTTGTTTACACAAACTTTTGCTTCAGCATTTTCTGATTTCGACATCGTAATATATACTAGATCAAAGCTAGCCTCATCATTGTAGTATCCAACCACTAAATACTCAGTCATAGCAAGCGTACATAATATAAGAGTGTGCCACTAGGCACACGCTATGTTATCAGAGCAAAAACTATGCTCTGCACGCTAACGGCCCACCCCCTCCCCGCAAATCAGACCCTAGTGACCCCTCCGCAAATCAGACCCTAGTGACCCCCCCCCGCAAATCAGTACCTAGTCGAAACGGGGTTACGCTCACTCGCTCTATGTTTATGTGCTTAAGCTCGAAAACACAAGCAGTACGTGCGCGAATTTTGTGCCTGCTTCGAGCTTTAGAACACAAACATAGCGCTTAAAATTCTTTGAATTAATGGGTCTAATTTGCGGGGGGGGGGGGGGGTGGGCCGTTAGCGAGCAGAGCATAGTTTTGCTCTGATAACATAGAGTGTGCCTAGTGGCACACTCTAATATTATGAACTCTTGGTCATAGTAATATTAAATCAAGCTAAAACTTTTTGTGGGTTACCGTTGGTCTTCCAGTTGTTGGAATACAGCCCTAACTCGTACGATACTGTAACATTTTGTACTGTTGGTTGCCGGTATTCTAGCAGCAAAAAACAATTGGCTTATCGTCAAAATTAGAAAATTAGCTACAGCGATTACCGCTATTCATGCTTTCAACTGGCTTTCCATTCATATGACACTACTTTTTCTCCCCCTATTGAAGTCTGGCCATGGAAAACCCTGTAGGATAGATAGCCTTAGTCTGATTATAATTAGTAACAATCTATTTTACTGGTTAAGCCATTAGGCTACCTTCTTAATCTCCCGTGGGGGGGGGGGGCTTCTGACACGTCCCCCTATTCAAGACTAGAATAAAGATTCCTAAACAATTCGGAGTCCTTTTTTCTGCTTCTTTTGGGTTGCTGAACACGTTTCCCCGGTCCCCACCGGTGACATTAGGCAGAGTGGCAGGACGGGTGAATAAATGACTCTTAGAGTCACTTTCATAGCATCTGTGTCAGGAGTGAGGGATTTCTTCATTCCCACTGTCTTACTATCTTAGCCCTAAGTCCGGCCCGAAGAATAATTGTTTCAAAGGGCTCTACTTCTTTAGTGGCTCAGTCGTTTTTCTGGGCCCCTATATTAGGAGCCAGTTCATGGAAATGAGTCCTCCCCCTCCGCTCTACACAACAACCGTTACAAGCGACGGGCCGATCCTTTAGTTTAGATTGGTTCAATGTTAGAGATGGCGGAGACCCCAGGAAATTTATATTTCCTAATTTTTCGGCTCCTAGCGTCGCCTCCCTTGGTGTTGTCTACTTCAGGATTATTTAATGCGCATTGAGCATATGCCAATCAGAAAGTCATCGTATTACTTAAAATAAAATGTGATCATTTTTTGTTTATCATTACCTTAAACTGATGAGTTGAGTATATAACTGTTTGAATAGTCTGAAAATCTTTATCGTAAAGATGTGCTTGAGGACACCTACATACAAGTGTTTTTAATACAGTGTAAAAGGTTGAAATCGGGATTGAAAGATGTGAAGAAAAGACGCCAAGATTTTGATCTCAGGTAGTGTACTGTACGCCATCGTTTCCGCGGAAAGCGATACCGTTGCTAATTTCAATCTTTCGAAGTTCACAGGAATTGCCGATTCACAGGGCTTATAAGCTTAGAGACTGACTAACATTTACAGTTTTCGCAAGTATGTAGACAGGTCCTATTTGTTGAGTAGTCTAGTCGCTATTATATACTTGTGGAATGGAACCAACGAATTCGGGGGAGTGTTTGGAAATTGGTTTTCTGTGTCTCCAGCAAAGTCTGCATTAACGATAACACTCTTGTGCAACAATTGAACCTGTATACCTATGCTAATGACTTCACTGAAGCGGTAGGATCTTCAGGCGATGTAGGTATGTAAGCCGTGATTATTGCTATGTACAGCTTTTGTATTTGTATGCTGCTACAATTACACAATTCTTCTATTATTCTTTGGATTTTCGTTAGGATATGTTCGCTCGCAAGTTAAAACATATTCTTATTCGTTTGACTCTGCTGCAGGCCAGTTATAACAATGAACTCTTTAACTATTTTAACCCACAACTCAACACTGTTAGCTCGTTTAACCCACGGCTAAAGTGTGTGATCTCTGCCTCAAAAAGAAGCTATATTGTTCAAGTCAAGTATGTACTGGCAAGACTACATAATAGAAGAATGTGCGACTAAGTACACTCTATGTTACCAGAGTAAAACTATGCTCTGTTTACTAGCGGCTGACTCCCGCCCCGCAAATTAGATCCATCACTTAAGGTGCTTTATTTGCAGCAAATTTTGAAAGACTGCAATTTGCTCAATTTTTGGAGTTCAACGATAATTTTTATATCATTTTAAAGCTCAGAATGTGCTTGTTACAACTAGGTAAAGTATAGCTGTCTCATGTCAACTCTTCGGCTTGAACAACAGGAAATTTGAACAACAACTTGCAATAACATGAAAACAATTTTTGAACATGGATTTCTCGAAGTGTGGGAAAGCTAACGAGAAGCGACCAGTTCAGGCTTCAAAAGAAACGTCTTCCCGAGGGCTATTTTTTCTGAAATTGTTTAACGAGTAAAGAATCTCAAGATTTTGAGAAAAACGTAAATTTTGTTCGATTTTCGTCAAAATTTTCAAGTTTGGACGCTTATTTCTCTCGAACTGAAGGACAAAACGCAAAACCATAAAAAATAGCCCTCGGCAATTGTCTCAAAAATACGTGCGTAAAGCCGTTTTTTTAACTGATTGCGAGATTGAGAGAAATCCGTGTTCAAAACAATCTTGTTGAGATTTTCAAAATTTCACATTTTCGCTGCTGTGCGAAGGCTGAGAAGCCGCAGAGAGCTCTCCGTTTGATATGTCATGTCCTTTAGGACTACAAATATGGACAATACTTATGCGACGGACCAACGCAGTTGAAGCTGTCGAAATATTACAATATTTGATTTTTCGAAAAATGGCCGGTTTTGGACCTCGAAAAACAATTTTCGCTGTTATCTCTTAAACCTTAACGAATCGAAGAATACTCTCAAGAGCAAAGTTGTAGGTCTTGGTGAGAGGATTCGAATGACTATAAATTCATCTTTGTAGGGTGGTCACAGTGCAAGTTATGGCGGAATAAAGCTAATTTTTCCAAAACTCACATTTTCAAGCCGCGACTTTTCTAAAACGTTTTATAGGCTAAATAATGTAATTGTAGCAAATTTGAACGAATTTCAACGACAATTGTGCTTTTAAAGCCCAAAAATACACGAACCCGAACCAGCACCTTAAAAGAAATGCTATATGCTAAGCTAAGCTTGCTAAGCTATGCTTGCATTCTAAAACTCGAAGCAGGCACAAAACTCGCGCACGTACCGCTTGTGTTTCGAGCATTAACCCACAAACATAGAGAGAGTGAGCGTATACCCCCGTTTCGACCAGGTTCTGATTTGCGGGAAGGTTCACTGGGGTCTGATTGCGTTAACGTTAACTTTAACGCTAACGTTAACGAGCAGAGCTTAGTTTTTGCTCTGATAAAATAGAGTGTGTCTAGTGGCACACTCTTATAATATGTACTCTTGGTACTAGTTAAGAATTCTTATATTAATGCTTGTTTTTTCTTTTTTTGACATAAACCCAAATGAGACTGTTAAAGTTGACTCGTTCGGTTTAGGTTAGCCATCCAGAAAAGGTGTCCAAAACCTCTTTTTTACTCGGTGCTTAAGCAAAATTCTGACACGCGTTAATCTGCATGCAATTCTGAAGTGGCGTTTAATCATTAATAGGGCCAACCCAGCCAACGGCCAGTCTTAAGTAATAATTAAACATTTCAGGAAACATTATGCTTGCAGTCTTTCAGGCTTAAAGCTTTAGATTTAATATATAAAACCTACGTGTCCCCCCGTCCCATAGATAGTCTAACATGGGATCCTGAGCCCGAACGTTTTCCATGAGAGTTTTCTGGGGATAATCTCTTTAATTTTTTATGTCCTTTAAGAAGTGAAAGACAATCCAGTTCCATTCCTGAGTAGATATCATGGCGTCCCGAGGGGTGTGGCTCTATTTTTTAGACTGTCAGCTGACGTTTAGTTGATGCTTATCTCTTTGAACCTTTAGCTGGACCTTTGTGTGCAGAAGAAAGGGTACTTTATGCTTGCTTCTGTGAAAATTACTTTAATTGACCTGTTTTGGATCTTTTGCTCTTCCGCCCCAGCCCTAATTTTGGATTTTTTGACCAATAGCTTTAAAATTTTGTATGGGTGGATAGGAGAGGCTGATGAATTAAAAAATCTAAAAATTTTAAAAGTAAAAAAATTGAAAATATTTAAGCTTTAGGTTGGTAAGTGGGGACCAAGGGGAACAAAAACTGTTTGCAAAGTTTATTCTGAAATTTCTGAAAACTTGCTTACAGTGGTTCTCAGGGACGCTGAGCACGAATCTGAATCCGTTTGTCGATTCAGCTTTTCGATAGCTCAGTATACGCTTACATGTTACGCTTACAACTTCGCTTAATCGAAAAACGGATTTGAGATTCATGCTCAGCGATCCTAAAAACCCCTCTAATCAAGTTTTCAGAAGAATTATTTTACAAAAACTTCCCCTTGGGCCTTAGCAAATTAAAAATTAAAATTTATTTTTTAAATTTTAAAATTTTTGAATTTTTGAATCTATCAGCCTCCCCTGTGCACCCATACAAAATTTCATAGCTACTGGTCAAAAAATCAAAAGTTGGGGCTGAGGGGGAGGGAAGCGCAAAAGATCCAAGTTTTTAATATATACTCTGAATGTTGGTTAACCTCTTCTCTGGTTAGCAGTATAAGTGAGTGAAGTCATACACGTCGTTATGGATTTCTAATGTTTTTTGAGAATAACCTTATGTAACAGTTAGCTGGAAAGACGACAGTTAGCTTGTCATTTTAACATCTACACCGGTTTTTTTCGTACCCTTTGAACAGTATATATATAAGCAGGCATTTGCCACGTGTTCACAGACTGTGGCCTTTGCAGAATTCGCAGATTGGAGAAACCCCACAAAATAGGAGTGAATGGTCTACCTTGAACTATCCTTTCAGGGAACCGTAGCCGTAACCACTTGTGTTGTTAATGGTTCAACACGTAAGCCTGTGTGCAATATTATCAAGAGTGCATAATTGCTTGTAGGAAAGAGGAATAGTAAGCCGCTAGACTTCACATCTTTTTATCATGGCTGCTCCGACCAGAATACGACAACTTTAGGGGGGACTACATGCACTCTCCCCGCGTTGGGGGGGGAACTGTAAGTAGATTGCATGTGGAGGTTGCGAAAAGACGCTAATATTACCCCTCCCCCAACGGGGACCGCTTTGAAGATAAGCTATTTAGCGGCACCGTTTACAATATAATGAGAAAAAGCTTCATGTTCTTATTACAGTCCTGGCCAGAAATAGTGTACCCATTTTCGCGAATATTCGCAATTTCGCGAACGCCATTCGCAGGCTAAGCATATTAAATTTCTGCGAATGCGTGCGAATGGCCTTTGGAAAATACCTTCGCGAAGAAAACTTAATGTAAAGGTTTCCAGCTGTGAAGGCAATGTGCTTAGATAGCGCCAACTGCTTCTTTAGCAAAGGCTAGTGGCCTTTAAGGTGGTGATTCCTTTTGGGCACATATTGTTATTTGGTGGCGTAAATCAAGACGAAATTTGATGAAACTTTCCGAAATAAGTTCCTTTAGCGTTCTAACACCCTCCGCGCAATCCGGATTCAAAAATTTGAGATTTCCGGTCAGAGTGGTTTTTCCCATTTTTTGAACGTTTGGCAGCAGCTATACAGTTATGACTATATTCATTCGAAAGATCTCATTGAGCTTCATATTTTTGCTTTTTAAAGCAACTTTCTATCTTTTCACAACCGTGAGATATAGCCGATTTTCTTGTTTTGGCGTCGAAAACTTGTCATTTTTGCAGAAATCAAATAATCCAACATTTCTTGAACTACGCAAGCCGTAAAATCAAACTAAGGGCGTCGATCTGAAGGTCTCACAGAGACAAATTATCCGACGCATGATCGTCTTCCAACAGCTATCCTGTAGGCTGCTATCATAAAAAATGTAGTTTTTGCAAAAACACGACCAATTTTTTTCCAAAGATTGTGGAGCATTCACCATGCAAGTTGGAGGGCTGATACTGAACAAATGTGTTCTGCACAAATATACCCAGGGACGATTTTTTAGTTGCCCCGATTGCTGCTTTCTAGCTATAGTAATCGCTTGACAAATTTGGAAAAAGTAGGTAAAATCCAGGTTACGCACACATTTCAGCTTATTTCTCTATAACGAAGAGCGATTTCACAATAAGTAAAAAATCGTCCCCAGCTATTTGATGGAGGTATCGAATGATATAATCGATGTCTCGTGAAAAAATTTACTTGAGTCTGCAAAAATTCTGGAAAATTATACTTCTTCTAAAATGTGTTAAAAATATTTTAGAAAAGCAACATTAGTTTCGTGGCATGCATTAAAAAGAAAAAATGTCAAGCTACATTTTGATATAAAAATGGCTTCTTAACTCCAAGTAATGAATGAGTTATAATGGTGGAAACTTTATGTGACCAAAGGGAATCACCACCTTAAATTGGCCTTGTTTGCGACAGGCGCGCGAATGAAATGCGAAGGGTCACAAAGGTTAGCCTTCGCGAATGGCTTTAACTTAATACATTTAAGCAGGTGCGAAGGCTATTCGCATTCGCGAAGGGAAGGTACACTATTTCTGGCCAGGACTGTATTTTATTAATTATAATGCAATTTTGCACATTATTCTAACCTGTGATGCCAGTAGGTACTAATTTGCAAAAAGTCACACTTGATTGTGACAGTTTTAACAAGGTGGGACGTAGTTTGACCTATATTGAAGCCATACATTAACACGGGGTCCGATTCAGAGGGGTCTACCCCGACCTCGGCGAGGGGTCTACCCCTGATAAATTCCAAAATTTTAAGGGGGTCAGCCCCGAGATTAGTAAAAACTGTGAATTGTTAACGTTTTTGACCAAAAATTAGTAAAAAATGACGATTTTTAGCGATTTTCAAGCATTTTTTTGAAAAAATCGCTAAACTTTGATAAAAAATTAGCAATTTTTAGTAAAAATCGCAGAGGGGTCTACCCTTTTTTCCTTTCTGGACGAGAGGCTTTCTCCTTTTCGCTGAGGGATCTACCCGTTTTTGGTCGGTCTGGGGGGGGGTCTGCACCCCCCCCCATTTCCCCCCACGTTATCCTATGATTGGAGCCTTTGTGAAGGTATATATAGACGCTGAAGCTAGCGTCATCTGCTGATCTACCTTCTCCCAAAACTAGGAGGGATTTCTGGAATTTGACTGGTTTCTTTACTGTCCCCCAAACTGGGGGCCTTTTCAAGAAAGGATAGAGTAGAGTTAAAATTAACTCGATCCTTTTCAAGAAAGAGTTATGAGTTAGTTTTAAACCTGCGTGTTAGAGAGAGAGTTAAAAATTTTACCTGCGCGTGGATTCATGAAAAAAGTTAAAATTAACTCGCTTTAACTCTACCCTTTTCACGAATCTACTACATCTACTACTCTACCCTTTCAGAGTTAAAAACCTGTGGAGTTAAATTTAACGCTTCCCTTTTCGCGAAAGGGTCAAATTTTTAGCTCCTTCTGAGCATTTTCTATTGAGACTTAACCCCAGGCAAACACGCAGGTTAAGCAGAGTTAAAATTTACTCTTTTCATGAAACCATGGGGTTAATTTTAACTCTGTCATTTTTAACTACTTTAACTCTACAGCTTTTAACCCTGCAGGGTTAAAGAGAGTTGAAACACGCAGTTAACTTTGTTCTTACATGAAAAGAGTTAATTTTAATTACTCTATTCTACCACACTCTTTCTTGAAAAGGCCCTCAGAAACATTCGTGAAACAATGCAAAGAAAGAAGGAAGTCCTCCAATCGTTTTATTCTTCTTCAAATAATATCACAGAAATACCAATTTTTTGTGTGACGGTTCCTTCGCTGACTGTAATGGATTGAAAGAAGCGAAAACCTCTCAACATGGGTATCGTTCGAAAGCTCTGTTGTGCAGATAAAATGCTGTAATAGAGCCAAATCTCCCAAATGTACACAGATTGAAATATGTCTCCTGATAAGAGGAAAAATGACAGCGGCAACCCGTTCATGCAAATAAGCTTGTTTATTTATTGGTATGGCTCTGAGCCCTCGGATTACCCTTAAACTAACTTGTCACGATAGTTTAACGTTGAAGCTTTTCGTAGCAGTGAAAACGGCTCCTAATACGTTTGTCAGAGCGAGGACATATTTACGATAATAGGAATTATTTATGAGATCTCTTCTTTAGTTGTGTTAACATATTCCCTGTGTATGTGTTGGCTTACTCCTTCAGCAGCCTATCACTTTGCGTTTTTTCGTGACACTTCGCATGATGGACACAATTAAAAGGTTTAAAGGTGCCCACAAACTTTGTATGTAGGTGCGACAATATTAAAGTCACACGAAAAGTTAGTATAGGAAATGTGATCTTTTCACGTACGGTTTTCATCTAATTAAACCGAACCTATTTCAGTTGCTGTGGAAATTTCCTTAAGTACAAGCAGAAACTTGACACCTAACGTGACAGTTCACAGCTGTCAGTTAATATATCCTAACGTCTGGCTCAGAGGCACAAGTTTTTATGCCAGCTGGAGAGGAACATATTTCCCGGTTTAATGCAAATATGCAAATCGTTCCGGCAGTTTCATTGAATTTTAGTCTACAAACTTTATTTTCGTAATTGGATAAAAAACAGGTCTACAAAGGAATCTGGCCTTTTTGAGGGCTACTTGGTTTTATTTGCCAACGATGATTGTTAATCAACTGAGAAACCAATAATACAGACGTTCAAAACAGTGCAATATTTAAGACTTTAGGCTGCCTCCGCAATAATCGGGGTTCAATTCGCAGTAGGGTAACACTTTTAAGAACATTTATTGGATTCCCAGTTCGTCAACTCCCCAGTTAGACAGCTCTAATCCCTATAATTAGGGTTGTCCCCAGTTAGTCAACTCTATTTAAGTTCATCCCAACTTAGTCAACACTTTTTTAAGACTTCCCCACTTAGTCATCTTTTTCATGGCATCCCCACTTTGTCAACTTGTTTTCGTGTCAATCAGTTTTTCTCAGGGGGACTTGCTTTACACTGACTAAAATACAGTTTTAACTAACATTTGGCTTGAAAAGCACCAACTAAGAAAATACCTAATTTCGCATTTTATTAAATGTTAATTTAACTTTAAACTCAGAATAAATTTCTCACCGTCTTTACAAATTTTATGAGGTTTGAACGAATTCAATTAAAAATCGTTTATTTTATTGTCGTTACAATCGTTATTAATTTAATAAAGACAATTCTGACAGAATTTTGCTGAAACGGGAGGATTATTTTCAGGTTTGCGTCAGGAATGTATCTGACAAAAGTGGCGGAAAATTGTCTAGGCTCGGGATCAAGCATCGATTACTGTAGACGAAAACTGTCCAGACGACTGAACAAACACCTCCGAATACTTTTTGCGCAGAGGGATAAAGAGTTAAAAAGTTAATTTTATCTTACCTGCAGGGTTAAACGAGTTAAAATTTATTAGCGCTACCCTTTTAACTCGGGCGCGAAAAGGAAGTAGTATCAAGAGTACATAATATAAGAGCGTGCCACTAGGCACACTCTATGTTATCAGAGAAAAAACTATGCTCTGCTCGCTATAACGGCCCATCCCCCGCAAATCAGTACCTAGTCGAAACGGGGGTACGCTCACTCGCTCTATGTTTATGTGCTTAAGGTGCTGGTTTCCTTTCGGGTATTTTTGACTCCTACGGCTTTAATCCTTTATGCAAAGGGCTAAATCTTACGAAATAACCTATTCCCGTGCTCTTTAACATTTTAGGACCAGTCCCGTATTCTTAGGCCAAAAGATAAGAAAGTTTTGGTTTTTGGCCTTAAGCTCCCAGTAGGTAGACAAGACACAGGATTGGTTGGTATGGCTGGAAAGAGGACTCGAAAATGAACATTTTTGCTCTTACA